>RJWM01001201.1:111750-165475 GCA_004363535.1 Dasyprocta punctata
GCCTGTCTGGCAGGCGCGAGGTTGTGAGTTCAATCCCTGGTGCCACAAAAAAAAAAAAAAAAAAAAAAGATTAAAAAATAAAGTCAGGCATGGTGGTGCACGCCTTTAATCCCAGCACTTGGGAGGCTGAGGTAGGAGTGTTGTGAGTTCAAGGCCGGTTTGGGCTACAACGTGAGCACAAGGCTGGCCTGAGCTACACAGTGGGACCCTGCCTCAAAAAACCAGGGCCGGAAGTTTGGCTCAGTGACTTAAGTGCCTGTCTGACAGGTGTGAGGTTGTGAGTTCAATCCCTGGTGCTGAAAAAAAAAAAAAAAGATTAAAAAAATAATAATTTTTTATAAAGGGCTGGAAAAAAATAAAAATAAATAAAAAATTAAAAGTGGACTGGGGATGGAGCTCAATGTGAAGGCTTGGGTTCAGTCCCCAATACCACCTGCCCACCTACACACACCAAATCTTCAGTGACTTTAAATCCTTTTCAATCCTGCTTTGAGGGGAGTTTTAGACAGGGAAGCAGGAAACCAGAAAGTAAGAAGACAAGGATCTTGGGGCTGGGGATTTCGCTCAGTGGCACAATCACCTGCCTGGCAAGCGTGAGGTCTTGAATTCGATCCCCAGTACCAAAAAAAAGAAGACAAGAATCTTGCCCATAGCGAATGAACAGTAAAAAGACAGGTGCTACTTTATTGTTGTTGTTTTTTGAGAACAGGCCTCACTCATGTAGCTTCCCAAAGTGGCCACCCCACTCCACACCCCAGCAGGTGGAGGGAACAGAGTCACAGCCGGCGGGCAACGGGGGTGGGGTGGCGGGGGTGTGGTGGCCACGGTGCCTCTCTCTGAGGGTCGATGGCTGGGCACATGGCCTCATGTTTGGTGGGTGGGGCTGGACCACTTCTCTCAGGCCATCTGGCCACCAGGAAGGCAGGAGGCCCTCGAGGCTCAGGGTCAGAGAAACTCAAGAGAGCTGGCCGAGGAGGCCACAGGAGATATGGGGGAACAGGCTCCCTGCCTCCTGCTGGGCTGGGTGCGGGGAGCGGGGCCCAGCATTGGACCACAGATGGAGGCGAGGGTTCCAGGCACCCAGCACCCTTCTGGCTGCGTAGGGGGCCCTCTTGCAGGCTGCCGGCCAACGTCAGTCCTTGCTCATGCGTCCCTCGCCCACCCTGCGGCTGGTGACCAGCAGGCCCCTCACTAATGCCAGGGAGCCAGGGTCACAGATCCCTCAGGATCTGTGCTGCAGCACTGTTGGGAACCTGGGGAGGGGTGGGGTGCCGTCACCCAGGCTCCTCCTGCCCCCAGCCCCAGGTAGCAGGAAGTCACAGTGGTCAGGAGAACGAGCAAGCTCTGAGCCACCGCACAGTGGGTGGGAGGCCCACCCTGCCAATGCTGCCCTCATTCTTGTTAGTTTTGGGCTTTCTGTAACAAGGTCTTGCTATTTAGTACAAGCTGGCCTGGAACTCACCAGGTAGCCCCACCTGGCCTCAAACTCAAGGCAATATTTCTGCCTCAGCCTACTGAGTACTGGCACGATAGGCATGTGCCCCATGCCCAGCAATCCACTGCTGGTCTGAACAGGAATTCTCTCTGGTGGAAACTGGCCTGTACCAGTGCAGCAGCGCTGTCCTCTGTGAAAGCTCCCCAGAAACCTGCCCTGCAGGGCACACACTGTGGCAACCCCCAGGTGTCTCCCTGTACCTTAACATTTCAGGTCAAGTCTTGGCACCTCATCCTGACAGATTCTGGAAGTTCCAGAAGGAAGAACACCCAGACAGTTAACAGACCTGAGGAAACCTCTGTCCCAAGTGTCAAGAGATGGCGACGACCTGGTAAAGAATGCAGCAGCCTGAACTGGGGTTCAGGGTGGGACCCCCGGAGTAATTCCTGAGGAGTGTCTGAGTTCGGTTTACGGAGCTGGGACTTTCATGGACAGGGCAAGGGACAGGTTCACGTGAGGAGATGGGAGGAGGGGTGAGACTGGGAGAGAGAGAATGACCAAGTGTGTGGCACCGGCAACTGGCACCGTGACCTGGCAGGTGGGGTGTGTCGGGCCCGAGCAGAGCGGGCGTTGTTTGTGGGCTGGGGCAGGGGCTGCAGGCTTCGGGACTGGGCTGTGATTGTTCCTGGTGCCCGGAACTGAGGCAGCTGAGGACAAATGGGGTCCGGCCTCTCACCAACAACAGGACCTCTTCACAATTGTGTCACATAATTATGGAGCTCAGCATGAAGTATGACCTCAGATGGGAACGAAAACCACTAATGGTCCAAAGAGCCATTTTGGAGCCAGGCATGGTGTCACACAGGTATAACTGCAGCACTCTAGGAGGCTGAGATAGGAGGATCACAACTTCAAACCTAGCCTGAACAATTTAGTGAGACTGTCTCAAAATAAAAAATAAAAGGGTTGGGTTTAATCTCCAGTACTGAAAGAACCATCACATGTTTAAAAAAAAAAAAAAACATGTATAATGAAATGACAACAATTCTCCTTAGGGGGCCCAATTTGGGACACTCCCAAACAGGAACCAGAAAAACAGAAGGAAGATGAAGCTAACAGAAAACCACAGTGTGTCCAGTCAGCAGGACACCGGAAGCATCCCCAGCAGATTGTTGACACACATGTTGGCTTCAGTGAGTGCCGCAACACTGCATTGTGCCTGCTATGACAAGCAGCTGTGACCCCCAAGATGTCGAGTGAAAAATTTGTTCAAAATCGCGATCCCAAACTGGGCATTGTATGTACATCTGCTGTCCCTGCTACTTGGGAGGCTGAGGCGGGAAGATGACTTGAGCCCAAGCATTCAAGTTCAGCCTGGGCAGCACAGGAGACCTCATCTCAAAAAATAAAAAGCAAAAGTGTTCCCATCACTTACAGAGAATCAACTAAAACTTGCAACCAGCAAAAGGTCCTTCTCAAACCCTTTGATAGGATTTGTTAACATTAAAACTGTGATACTGGTTTGCCTATTTACAGTCCAAACCTTATTTTACTTGTACAGTTTTTTCCAGGAAGACAGGTGTTGCTTCTGTCAGACTTCCACATCGGCAGTATGCTGAGGACCATCGGGAGTCCTCAGTGTTGCACAGAGCACACAAAGATTATGCTTGCTAGGACACACACACGCAGCACCTAACCAGAGGGAGCAGAGGAGTGAGCTGTAAAAGTGGACACGGGTTTTCTTTTCTCCCTGATTAGATATGAACTATGCAAGCCAACAAGAAGGAAAGCTCAAGGGAGCCCCTGTGCGGCCCCTGCAGAGTCAGCAGCAGCTCCCCCATCGGGTACCAGAAGCCCTGCGGTTCTTGCAGGTGAGGTTAGCCAGGCTTGATAGTAACCCTAAAGATACACAGTATACGGCATTACTGTAAGGACACAAAGCCAGCCTTCTGCTGCGGCCCTGGCACGGTGCCATCAGAACAGACATGTTCACGAACCCAGACAAAACTAGATGCTGAAGAACGGGTGAGGGTGGTGCTTCAGACTGTCCCGCTCCGGGCCCTGGTGGCTGGAACTAATGGCTGTCCCTGCAAAGTGACAGTCACTGTGGGCAACGAGAAAATTGCCAAGAGGTCAAAGATCAAGACTGTCATTGTTCATAACAATTGCCTCAGGTCGACAAGGTACTCTGTGGACAAAACTGTTGTCAGTAGGATGTTTCAGATTTCCCGCTCTTCAATCCTGGCCAGACAGGAGGCTCAGGTCAAATTCTGGGAGAGATACAGCCAGGCAGAAACAAGTGACTCTTCCAGAAGTTTTGATCTGAGATGTTTTTTGTTTCCATCATTAAAAAAAAATATGGTAAGTTTAAAAAGAGAAAAAGAATGCAAAGCTGACAGAACATTTTTATTCCCCCAAAGCTTCGAGGAAATGGAATCTCATGCATACTGGGGTCACCTCAAAAGAACTGTTTGTCATCCCCAAGTGAAGCACCCCCCCTCTTTTCCTATGAGATGGCTACATAATCTAAAACACTTACTTGTACTTTTTCTGTAGGGGAGACCTACAAAACAAATTTTTTTCTTTTTGTGGCACAGGGGGATCAAACTCACAACTTCGCGCCTGCCAGACAGGCACTTAAGCCACTGAGCCAAACTCCCAGCCCTGGTTTTTTTTTGAGGCAGGGTCACACTATGTAGCTTAAGCCAGCCTTGTGCTTGTGTTGTACCCCAAGCCGGCCTCGAACTCACAACGCTCCTCCTACCTCAGCCTCCTGAGTGCTGGGATTAAAGGCGCGTGCCACCATGCCTGGCTCCTACAAAACAAATTAACCACGCTTTTTGCTTTTGCTTTTCTGAGACAGGGTGTCACTATGTGGTTTAGGCTGGTTGAAAACTTACAGTGACCCCCTGCCTGTTTCCCAACTGCTAGTATTGCAGGTGTGGGGCACCATACCTGCCTTAACCACATTTTTCTGCATCCTAGAAATAAGGCAATTGGACAACTGCCTACTCAGCCCCAGGTAAAACTGGACCACCCAGTTAGTTGCATTAGGAGCCATGCCAAATGGTCCTGCTCACAATTTGGGTCATTTGTAACTTGCGGTGACTACATTTCCCTACTACAATTCCCACTGTCTTGTGCCAGAACAAGAAAGTAACCATGAGGAAGATCAGAAGAGAGCATAAAAGGAGCAGAGCCGGATGTAGGGCCATGGTTTGTAATCCCAGGACTCAGGAAGCTGAGGCAGGAGGATTACAGAGTTCAAACCTGTGCTACATAGCAAGTTCAACGCCAGCCTGAATTAGCAAGACCCTGTATCAAAAACAAAAAACAAAACAAAAAAAGAATTACAAGTTTGGGCTTAACCTGGGCCATTTAGTGAGACCCTGTTTCACAATGAAAAGTAATTTATTATTTATTTTTTTTAATGAAAAGCAAGCTTTCTTTTCTTTCAGGTCAGGCTCTCTCTTCAGAAGCAACCAACACATTCTTCCAAATATTTTTTCCTTGACAAAAACATGCATGCATCAGTATGAAAAGTAATTTTTAAAAAGGGCTGAGGATGTAGCTCAGTGCAAAGGCCCTGAGACAGTCCCCAACACCCCGCCCCCCACCATGGCAAATTTTCATCAACCCTGTTAAAGAATGAATTATCTTTCTGTTATCACCACAAAAAGTGGTGTCAGTAAGTCATTGTCATACCAACAAGCAAAGATTGCAGGTGAAAATTTAGAAAACACATGCAAGGTATGGGCAAGGGTGTTTTTTTTTTTTTTTTTTGGCAGCACCAGGGGTTGAACTCATAACCTCGCACCTGCTAGGCAGGTGCTTGAGCCACTGAGCCAAACTCCTAGCCTTGATTTTCTGAGGCAGGGTCGCACTATGTAACTCAGACCGGCCTTGCGCTTGCGTTGTGGCCCAAGCCGGCCTCGAACTCACAACGCTCCGCCTACCTCAGCCTCCCGAGCGCTGGGATTAAAGGCGTGCACCACCACACCTGGCTTGGGCCAGGGATTTAACTCAGCAGCACAAGTGCCTGCCTGGCAAGCAGGAGGTTGTGCGTTCAATCCCTAGTACCAGAAAAAAACACAAACAAACAAACAGGAAAAACATGGGAGGTGTGTCCAGCAGCATATGAGTGTTTGGTTATCTGTAGTTTTTTTTTTTTTAAACAGCATCTAAGTAGTTCAGGTAGCCATTGAACTCACTATGTAGCCCAGGCCGGCCTCGAACACGCGATGATCCTCCTGCCTCAGCCTCTTGAGTGCTGGGATCACAGGCATGCAAGTATGGGAGGTTCGTGGTTTTCATCAATTTTGTGTAATGCGCGCCTCCTCATTCTCATTTATTCCGACGCCTAACCCCGCTTTTTCTCAGGAGACCCCAGGCGCGCTGACCAGGTGCAGTGCCTGCGCAGGCGCCGAGCCAGGCACACAGGGCGAGTGCGGCTGCGCTGGGAGGAACGCTGCGCCCCGCCCCCACTCCCTGCCCCCCACTCCCCCTCCCCCGCCGCAGGGGTCTGCTCTGACTGCGCAGGCGCCAGTTTGTTCGCTGACCGAAGGGCAGGGCCGACGCGAGGCACGTGACCTAACTCCCACGTGACGCGCCGGCGCCTGCGTACTTGTTGTGCCCAGACGTGTGGCGTTTTCCGTTCTCCGTCTGCTGTTCCTGTGCCAGTCGTGGGGACACTGGGTGAAGAAAAACCAACCACACGGCCACAAGTACTTGGGCAGATGTGTCCAGGGGCCTCACCGTACCCCCTTACTGTGAAGTCACTGCCCGCTGGGGGCGAGGGAGCCAGGTCTTTCCGTGCCCAGTCATTGAACAGGGCTCCGCCAGGGCGGTTTATGCCTGACGGAAGTCTGGAGACAGCCTTGTCTGACTGAGGCTTTCCCACAATGGGGACCTTTTCTTTTTACCCTCTGGTCCTGTTAGAAATCCACTCACACCTCTAGTCAGCAGGTGTTTTGATTATTTTTTGTTTGTTTTGACGCAGGGTCTCACTACGTATCCCAGGCTGGCCTTGACTTCTCGGTGATCCCCCTGCCTCAGCCTCCCCAGTGCTGGAATTACAGTCATGCGCCACAACGCCCAGCTTTAGTCTGCAAGGCTTTTTTTGTTTTTTTTTGCGGCACCAGGGATTGAACTCACAGCCTCGCGCCTGCCAGACAGGCACTTGAGCTGCTGAGCCAAACTCCCGGCCCTGGTTTTTTGAAGCAGGGTCGCACTATGTAGCCCAGGCCGGCCTCGAACTCACAACGCTCCGCCTACCTCAGCCTCCCGAGTGCTGGGATTAAAGGCGTGCGCCACCACGCCCGGCTTTAGTCGGCAAGGCTTTGACACCAGTCCCGCAGTCTGGTTTGATGGACTCTGACACTGGCCTGACCATGGCCACAGTGCTCAGAGCAGGCCCTTTGTTCTCAAACTTCCTGCATGCTCGGATTTATCAGACTCAGACAACATCCCTTAGACCCCGTGGGCAAGGTTCAGGTTCACAGGTCTGCAACCAACAGTCTGTTCCGACGTTTGCCACCAGGGGTCGACCCATACCCTGGTGGGTCATCTAAAACAAGAAAGTGACTTATTCGCAGTCAACACAAGTGACCATGCCTCAGGAATACAAACTTGAGTTACCACGAGCTCCAAAAGGACATGTTTTTTTCCACAAAGGGATTATGTAAGCCATTTATTTGGTACCAAAAGAAAGAAATTTTGTTCACAAATGGTTCTGATTGTGAACAGGAACGTGGCCACCTTCCCTACTGGCACATGGTTGTGACTTCCTCTAGTCTAAATTTCAGTTGCAGACAGATCTGTGAAACTTCTGTGTGTGCTTTTTAGCACACAGAGTACTATCCAATCCAGCATGGATCCAAAGAAAATGCAGGGCAAGCGTGGTGGTAAAAAGAAAATGCAGAGTAGGAACCAAGGTGACAAGAATGTGCAGAGCAAGACGGGCATGGTGGTGCACACCTGTAATCGCAGCACTTGGCAGGCTGAGACAGGAGGATTGCTGCAAGTTCCAGGCTAGCCTGGACTACAAAGTGAGTTCAAAGGCAGTGTGAACTGCATAGTGAAACCCTGTCTCAAATAGACAAAAAACAACAAACAAAACACCAAAAACCCAAATGACAAAAACAAACAATGTGGAGAGCAAAATGGTTAAGAAGGTGGTTTTGAGGAAAATGACCATGACTGAAGAAGGAAATTGTAGCACGACATCTGTGTCACTGATCTGGCCTCGGAGCACGTGATGGCAAAGTCGACAATCTTGACTGTTTTGAAGAATAAAGATGCCCTCAAAGGAGCTGATGCGGCAAAAGGAGTGATGCTGGTAAGCAGGCAGAGGACACCAGTGCTGGAAGGGGTGGGAAACTTCCATTAGTGTGGTCAAATGAGAAGCAGCTGGAGGGTGATAGTGTTAATGAAGCTACAGTCTGTGAAACAGCCAGGAAATTGTGCGGTGCTTTATCGCAGGAAACCCCTCTACAAGTGCAACCAGTGATGACTTTAGAGTCAGCAGAGGGGGGTTTGATATGTTCTGCACGAAAAGCAGCATCTAAAGTCTGATAAGACATGGAGAGGCTTCCAGTTCTGACAAGACTTACAGAAGCCTACAAGAAAGGGTTTGTGGAATTAATGAAGGCAGAGGACGTGCTGCCCACCAAGTGATCAACTGCTATGAAACAGGGCTCTTCTGGGAGAAGATGCGAAACAGAACCTGTCTCACAGAGGAGGAGAAGGTGCTGCCGGGGCAGGTGAGCCAGCGGGAGGTGCGTGCTGAAGAGCGTTCTGCTAAGGAAGAGGAAGACGAGGGCATCACAATGATGCGATAAAATCCACTGTGGAAAGATGGAACCACCCCAACATAACTCAATGAACAGTGTTGAATCCCATGAATGATAACATGAACGATAACTTGGTCTCTCCTTTCCAGAGGGTTATGCAGTGCAGGAAGACACAAGTGACAGTAGACAGATTTCTTGTCAAGATTGAGCATGCAGCTAAATGACAATGAGAGCAAACCCCTGAAGATTTCCCTGATGTCCTAATGGAGGGGGACTCTCCTTCCAAACAATAAGCCCCCACTTCCTGTCCTCCAGAAGACACCTCAAGCAAGGTCAGTATTTTCTCTCTTCATACTGTACTATATTGTAGAGTACTTTACTTTTTTTTTTTTGTGGCTAAAAGAATACATCTCGACTGGGCATGGTGGTGCACACCTGTAAGCCCAGGACACAAGAGGCTGAGGCAGGAACATCATCATGAGTTTGAGGCTACCCTGGGATCCATAGTGAGTTCCAGGCTAGCTTGAATTAGAAAGAAATACCTTATCTCAAAAAACAAACAAATACAACTAGTTCAGAATGGATTGACCTTAACTTTGAGCCTTATGGGGAAATTTGGTTCCATTTGTGACCAATTTGGTTCAGACTAATTTGTTTCAAATTATGGAACAAATTAAAGTTGTGAACTGAGGTACCACTGCAGGCAGGGTCACCAAATAGGTGAACCTCATAAAGGGGGAAGGGCTGTCTGCAAGATCCAAGTGCTGTCTCCAATGAGACAAGCCATCTCCTAAGCGATTCAGGGGGTACCTCATGCCCAGCTCTAAGATTAATGGTGGGTAGAGGTTCATCGGGACACACGTTTTAAGATTCCCCCCAATAGTCACATACACAAATGCCAGGTTAGACACAGAGGTGATAATGACTATTGAAGGAGCCTAAAGTAATTCAACTTATGCTGCTGCTTTTTTGTTTGTATTTTGGAGACAGGATCTCACTGTTTCATTCAGGCTGGCCTTGAACACATGGCAGTCCTCCTGCCTCAGCCTCTTGAGTGCTGGGTGACATGCAAGCATCACCACACCTGGCCAATTTATGCTCCTTGACTTATATGACTTCATCTCTCCACAAGGTTGCAATTCTCCAGGGAGTGAAGTTCAAACTGGAAGCTCCGGGTAGGCAGAGGCTCTCAGGAGAAACTGGTTTCCATGCCAGTGCTGCCCAGGTTCCCGCCTGCTGGCTCTGGCCCTGCCCCTGCCCCCTCTGCTGCAGCACCCGGCAGCACTGGTCCAATCTGGGATGGTCTCCTGTATGCTGTCTCACACTGCTCTTCGGGTCCTCCTCCACCTGGCTCCACCTGCAGGCCACAGGGTAGGGAGTTGCGGTTGAGGCCTGAGGGAGCCCTGGCAGGAGGGAGTGGCGGGGGCAGGGAAGGCAAGAGGTCTGCCCTGGACCGGGGCTCCCCCAGCTCCCGCAGCTCTTGGGTCAAGGTACAGCGCTGTCTCCTGCTCTGGCTCCTTTATCCTGGCTCACAGTTGAGACTCACTGAAGACTGGGTGGCATTCTGTGGGCGAGGACTAACTCAGCATGCAGGAAGCCCTGGGCGAATGAAAACCAAGAATGACAGGAACGCAGCCAGCGATAGCTGTCCCCTGCGAGTGTCCATCTGGCTCTCCCAGTTCCACTATCTTTTCCCCGGCTGCCTCCACCGCCTCACAAGATGGGAAGCTGAGAGCACAAGTCTTTGTTTTTTTTTTTGGCAGTATGGGGGATTGAATTCACAACCTTGCCCCTGCCAGGCAGGCGATTAAGCCACTGAGCCAAACCCATGTTGTAGTCCAAGCCAGCCTCGAACTCACAACACTCCACCTACCTCAGCCTCCCGAGTGCTGGGATTAAAGGCATGTGCCGTGTGGCTCACAAGTCTGTTTTTACAGAAACAGATTCTGTACTAACTCAGTAGTTTTCCAGAGGATTTGTCTACAGTGTGGAGGAACAGGTCACACTTCACTGAAAATGCAGGCTGTAAAAATGTCTTTGAACCATAAAACTAAACACCAAGATTTTTTAATGGTACTGGAGATGGACCCTGGACCTTCACACTGCACTACATCCTCAGCCCTTTTTAACATTTTTTTCTTCCTGATCCATTTTTTTAAACTTTCCTTTTTTAATGTTTTGAGACAGTGTTTCTCTAAATTACCTGGGCTGGGCTTGAATTCAATCCTTCTGACTCAGCCTCCCAAACTGCAGGAATTGCAGGTATGCAACACCATACCTAGAAACACCAAGATTTCTTGACATTTATTTTGATTTTTAGAGACAGTCTTACTAAACAGCTCAAGTTGACTTCAAACTCTTGGCAGACCTGCCTCAGCCTCCTTTGTGTTGGGATTAACAGGTGTGTGACACCATCCAGCTAGTGGACACACTGAACAGTTCCATGTAGAAATAGCTTGTGGTCACTGGGAAGGAGTGGGAGGCAGCAGAGCTAGGGTACTTTATTCATAATTGTCCCTATTGGGAGTCATTTTTAGCTGATGGGGGAAATGCTGTTTTTGTTCCTTTCCAAGATCCAACTGTCACTGCTACCACACGGAAGGGTCACTACTGTCCAGGCAGATGGAAACGGCCAGGCAGGATGCACTGCCTGGCTCGTCTTCAGCAGCAGAAAGGACAGGAACTGAGACTCTGCTGTGAATGGAGGAGAGCACAGGTTCAGTTGACCTGTAATGCTGCACTGGCTACACCCGCTGACGGTGGCTGTTCCCTCTGACTGTCCTGGAGCGCTGTCAGCACATCCTGGAGGTGGCCACACCACAGGGAGTAGAGGCGCACAGGAAGCACACTGGGCGCGCGACCAGAGGTTGATGGGTGGAGACTGCCCTCTGCTGGCCACCGCCCGGCTCCTCCTGGTCAAGGAGCAGAGCCCCGAGGTGGCTGGTTCCATGGTGTAACCAGAGGCATTCTGGACTCTGAATTCAGCGATCTGAGTTCAAATCTGACATGGGACCTTGGCGGTGGTTATATCTCCTCCCCTTCCCAGCAAGTCCTCCATTTGGTCCCCAGCCTCCACAGTTTTTAAGTGGCACTGGGGATTGAGCTGTGCACACTGACCACCGTAATTCTGAGATGCAGTCTTGTTAAGTGGCTCAACTGCTCAGGCCGGGATTACAGCCTTTACCACCTACTGACCAACATGTCACAAAACCCCCTGCCCACTTTTGGGCCAAATATGATTTGTGTTTCAGGCCAAGAGTAAGATTGTGGTCCCTGCGCATGTTCTTCTTTCACAACACAAACTCATGCTCACTCAGAGCGTGGTGTCCCTGCTGGGTGCACACCTATAACCCCGCACTCAGGAGGCTGAGGCAGGAGGTTCACTGCAAGGTCAAGGGCAGCCTGGGCTACAAAGGGAGTTTAGGGTCAGCCTAAATAACACAGGAAGACCCTATCTCAAAACACCACCAAACAAACAAAAAGTCCCCTCCTAACCGCCCCCATTCCAAGGTGACGCCAAGGTCTCTGCAGCACGGACCTGTAATTCTGGGAGTGTTACTTGCTTTGACACATGCTGAATGGCGTTAGGAAAACACCCAAATGCTGTGTGCAAAGAGTTGACGCCAAATTACAAGTGCTGGCCCATTTTGGGGAGGAGTGATCCTAACATGGGCTCCAGCTCCCCCAGTGGACACATCTGGCCTAGACTCAGAGTGAGGGCCACACAACCATGCACACAAGACCACAGGACACTCTGATAGCAAGCCACCACCTATTCCACACACAAGGCTGGTGCCAGATGCAGCCAAGACCAGCAAATGACGGCTGACCCTCACCCCAGACGCTGCGCAGGAAGTGATCTATGCCAGCAGGGAGAGTCCCGGTTCTCAGGCCTGTGTACACGTGTGACTGACAAGTCCAGGCTTTGCCAGGCTGCAGGCACTGGACAGCAGAGGCCGGGCCCAGTGTGAAGCAGGACAGGAACCTGGGTTTGTCTGCCCACTCAGCTCTGATCTGTAGGCGCTGTCCACAGGTGCCACCTGCTGCTTTGCTGCCCTGACCCCTCGACAAACCTCGCATTGCACCCTGGGGGTCAGAATGGAGGAAAAAGCAGGCCTCTTTACACTGCCCTGGGCTATGTGTGATGTCATGGGAAGGCGGTCCCCTCCCTATCGCTGCTCCTGGCTAGGTGACGGCCACTAGAGGCGACAGGATAGCACCTGGACCCCGCACCAACAGAGGCCCAGGGTTCACAAGCTTGCCCAGCCTGGGTTTTGCCGGCTCATGCCACTCCACTCTCTTCAGCTGTTTATTTCATATCAGTTACTCTGGGGATTAATGCCCAACTATATATAAATTGAAAGCAAACAAACCACATGCAGTTGAACACACGTCCAGTTACCACCCAAACAGGCACACAACAAAGAAGGTGACCTAACGTGCCAAGGCCACCACGGATCCACAAACCCCAGTGCCCCCGGCCCCTTCAGGTGCTGGTACCCAGGATGTGCTGAGCCCCAGGGCAGCACAGGGCCCTGTGCCTTCCGTCCAGTCAGCCAGTACACCGCTTCCTTGACGGTGAGCTCATATTGGCAGGGCAGTGGGCTGAGGGGTGCCACCAGGGACGCCAGGAGGGCAGACCCAGCAGACCCGCCGAGGAGAGAGACCCTGTTGGGGGAGGATGGGTGGAGAAGAGTCCTCCAACGTCATGTGGCACCCTGGCTCCCTCCTCCCAACTTGCACCGAGGTTGAGGAGCCAGGGTCCTCCGTGGGCGCCCCTCAGTTCTCTCTCTGCTTGTGTCACGTCAGTGCCTCTCGTCAGGCCTTGTCCCTGCCGTGAGGCAAGGCAAGCCTAACTCAAAGCCCGGGTGCCCAGGCTCAGCCTGAGGCCTATGTCACCAGTGCCCACAGGACACTGCGCTGGCTGAGTGTGGCTCCAGGAGGTGGTGACTGTGTGGCACACGGCTCACTGTTGCCAACCTGCAGAGCTGTGTAGGAGTGAAAATGAGCCGCCCTGGGCCGGGGAGGAAGTGGGACTGCCCCAACACCCCAGAGGCGGCAGTGTCACGGGCACCATGGCACGGCCCTGCCGCCCATTTCTCCTGCACGGATCTGAGGCGCTGGCGTGGCCTCTGGTGTTCCAGCTCCTCGGGACGCTTTGCTGTTTAAAATCTAGGTGATGGTAGTCTGTCCCTGTCCCTGTCCCTGCTCTTTGGGCTTTTTCTCATGCTCTTACAATAAAGGGCCACTGAGATGGGGAGCTGCTCCTGTGACGAGCGCCCCGCTCCACGGCCTCTTGATGAAGACAGCACCACCCAGCCCTGCGTGTCGGGAGCAGGGAAGTGAGAGCCAGTGCGGGCCGGCAGGCGGCTCCCGTGGAGGCTGCCCCTCCCCAGCATGTCGTCCTCCCGCCACAGCCTGCTCCCTTCACCACTTCATGTCCAGGCCGGCGCTGCAGAACTCGGGGCTCTGGAAGGTGGTGTGCAGGGTCTCATGGGCTCGGAGCGAGTCGGTGCCCTCCAGCCACTCCTGGTACAGCTCCTGCACGTGCGCGCTGCTCTCGGGCGGCTGCACAGGGATGTCCGCGTAGATGCCCTCCATCTGGCGCAGCAGGGACTTGTCTGGGTGTCCGTCCTTGGTCTGTGCTTGGCCTCTGCCGTTTAGGCATCCTAGAAGACACACAGGTGGGAGCGGCCCCAAGAAGACTCAGCTCCGAGGTGGAGTCGGGGTGGGGGAAGGACAAGGATGTGCAGCCCCAAGGCCTGGGCCTGCAGCTGGGCCCCAGCACTCAGAGCCCTGTGTGCCTCGGCTCATCCTCAGCAAGGGCTCAAACCAGTTTGGTATGGTGTGTGACTGGGTGTCCCCAAAGCCTCACATGGTCACTGAGGCAGCTGAATCTAGTGCTTGTGATTGGTTCGTTGTCTAGTGCTAGGATTAGCAGTGAGTGCTGCACCCGCCCAGGGCGGAGCCTGCATACAACATAAGGGAGGGAAGGAAGTGGGCTTTTCCACTTTTTACTCATCACTTGCAGCTGCCATGAACCCTTGTCCCTCAACCACACCCCCTGCCTTGGAGCCAGCTGAGTATGGAATGAAACCTCCAAAAACTGTAAGCTAAATAAACCTTTCCTTCTTAATTCATTGAGGCAAAAGTTCTGTGTTAATAATTTGTTGGATAATGTTTCATGTCTATATTTTTTTATCCTAAATAATTTCTGGGAATATAGTAATATGCAATGTGCTGACGATTGTTACTGTCTTATTGGCTGGTTGTGAAATTGTTTTGTTTTGGTTTCTTACTTTTCTTTTGTTTTAAAATAATATATATATATAATTTGTTCTTCCTCAAAATAACAGGTTAGTACATAAGAGAAAGCTAGAAACTGTCTTTGATTGACCTAAGATCTCTTTTAAAAAACTGTAGATAAGCTGCATAAGCTGGGTGTGGTGGTACACACCTTTAATCCCAGCACTCGGGAGGCTGAGGTAGGAGGAGCATTGTGAGTTCGAGGCCAGCTTGGACTACAACGCGAGCTCAAGGCCGGCCTGAGCTACACAGTGCAACCCTGCCTCAAAAAACCAGGACCGTGAGTTTGGCTCAGTGACTTAAGCACCTGCCTGACAGGCATGAGATTGTGAGTTCAATCCCCGGTACTGAAAAAAAAAAAATAAGCTGCATATTCACTTTTTGTTTTGCTTTGTCTAAACACAAATGTAAAGTTGGGGGCATTTCCAGGCAACAAAGCGGGGGGGTCAAAATTTGACAAGATTCATCAGTTCTCAGGGGAAAAGTTTTTGAAATTGAGAAAATAAATAACATGTTTTTCCTTTAAAAAATAAAATAAAATAAAATAAACCTTTCCTTCTTTCATTTTGAGCATCAAGTATTTTGTCTCAGCAATGAGAGAAAAGTTACCAAGATACAGCTCATGGTTTTACCTTAAGCCTTCCAGAACTGTGCAGCTTGGCCTGTAAATCTAGTTCCTGGCCTCCCTAAGAACCACCCAAGGCAGGAAAGCAGGGAGTTACTCACTGGCCATGGCCTCTGTGGTTCCTGGGGAGCCTCAGTGTGTGAACTCCATCTGGAGCTGCATGGGGATAGACCAGCCTGGAGCCTCCCAGGGGGCTCAGAGCAAATAAGCATCTCTGGCCACTGCTTACTCTCAGATGTGCAGATGATGCCACCTCCTGCCCGGTGCCCACTCAGCCCCCAGATCTGTCCTGGTGAGCCCCTGGTACCCCTCTCCCATAAGATCCCTCAGTGACCAAGATGATGGCCCACCTCATCCTGTGACTGTCGTAGAGAACCAGTCTGCCCTGGAGTTTCCACCTGCTTCTCGTGTCCCTCTCCACTCAGTGATATATGGTCCCCACTCAGCAGGGCTCAGGGCTCCCTTCTCCCTGACTCGCACTCCTGTGGCACCCGCAGGCCTCCAGGATAGCCCGACCCTACCCTGGCTCCAGCCTGCCCTCACTGTTCGCAGTGCCTCTCACACAGGCTGGGACCCTCTCCTCACCTGCCTGGGTCACCAGAGCCTATAATGGTCCCATCTCCCTCCTGCAGCAGCAGGGGAGCCGTAGTCAGACAGTGTGATTCCCACTGTCCCCTCTCACAGGCCCAGACCTGACTCCCCCGGCTCTGGGCCGCCATCACATTCCAGTCCTGCCTCCAGGTGGACTCCTGAGCAGGCTCACCTGGCACCGTGTGGGCCTCCTCATGGCCAATCCCAAGGGAAGGTCTGAGGCCCGTCCATCTGTCACACCTCATAACGGAAAGGGAGCCAGGTGGTTGAGGTCAAGAATGACTCACTGCTAGCTCAAGAGCGCCCCCACCCTGCAGGGCTGTCACTGTGCTTACCTCCAGGACATGCGAGGACCTCCACAAAGTGGTATGGGAACTTGCCCTTCCTGAGCTTCAGGACCAAGTTCTGGACATTTCGAAACCCGTATGCTGCAGCAAAACGCAAGAGAACCTCTCCGTTCTTTTCAAGGGTGACCTCCTGGAAGTCTTTGTTTCTGTAAAATGAACAAACATGCTGTTGAATCCTCCCTGACTGGAGAGCCATTTTTCAATCTAAGCTGGGAATGTCAGCACGCCAGTAGGGGACGCAGAAGGCTGGGTGTAGACCCCCTAGAGCAGCCCCGCATGCGCCACGGCCCAGGTACGCCCCTGCCCGTGCCCTGCTTTAGCACCTCAAGGCGCAGTAGGTGATCTCCTCCACGCGCTCGTTGAACAGCTCCTTCGCCGCGTGCCGGAAGACATGCGCCAGGTGCCCATCGGAGCCAGCCCCATCGTGGCGCCTCACAGCTACCTCCACATCTCCGAACCTGGCCAGCAGAGAAGGCAAGCCTTCCACTGACACCGAGGAAAACCCGTGGCAGGAGGAGCGCAGACTGCACAGTATCAGGGTCTCAGGGGCCCCTCATGCTACATCCTCTATGAACACTAAAGCTTTGAGGAAAACTGCACTTTAATTAACGACACGCAGTTTCATTTTGTGTCTCCTCTAAGGCTGCAGGCAAGGTCATGCCTGATGCGGGCTCATTCATTCACTCTCCTCTAGCTGCATGTGCTCACTCGTGGACAAAGACTGTGTGTCTGAGTGTGCCGTGACACTGCCTGCGTGCAGGGAGGCCGTCGCTCTAGCCAGCCCCACCTCCTGTAGGAGGGTAGAAGTGCAGCCCCAGTCCAGTGTCACACGGAGTGTGTGCAGCCCATGGAGTGCCCCTGGCGTGATGCCCAGTCTGAGCACAGTCCTTGCTGGGTGTCAGGGTCAGGGTCACCCACCAAGCAGGGGCCGGCACTGTGCACTGAGGAAACCGCAGCAATGGATGCGGGAATACAGGAGGGAGGCGGGCAGGCTGCAGCCCTGCCTTGGGGGTTCCCGCTGCTGTCAGAGGAGATGCCCACTGAGACCCTGGCAGCTCTGGTGAATGGCATCCCCCTCCAGGTCTCAACCACATTTGCTCAAAAAATGGGGACAGTGTGGTTGGGTTACAAAGGAAAGCAGCCTGGGACTGGCAAGCGGCCTGAGAGCTCCCAGGAGGCTCAGGCTACCAGGGCACTTTCCACAGAAGTCACTCACAGAGTGTCCACAGCAGCATCCTTTACCGAGAGTCCACTCTGCTCCATTATTTGAGCCATCTCACCTGCAGACAGATAAGAAAACAACGTGGATTGATGGCCCAGGCCCTTCTCCCCTGCGAGGACACTCTACACTGCTGAGCAGGGACACAGACCCCGCCTATTGACGACCTTCACTAGACAGCAGGAGTCACAACAGCAACGCATCACAAAATGAAAAGCTCTCATGGAATGTGAGAAGAGAATTCTTTCAGAGTTGTGCTGGCATTGTTCGGACAATTGAATGCAAATCTCTTGTGTTCCGGGTAAATGATTTGGGGATGACAATGCAGTGTATGTACTATTGTTGCCCCGACTGACATGTTTTGAAATTTTGTTGTAGTTTTTTTCTTTTTATCCTTGAAATAAAATGGATTAAAAAAATTTTTTCAGTCTTTGAACTATAAGCAATTCCTCCATGTTGTTTCCAAGCATAAATCTTTTTTTTTTCCTTTGGTACCAGGAATCAAACTCAGGACCTCACACTTGCCAGGCAGGCGCTGTGCCACAGAGTTGTATCTCTGGTCTGCAAGTGTAAATCTTTTGTGTATGACACAAAACATGCTGTGCTTAATAGATATGCAGCTTCTGTGCAACCAAGTCAGCTGAAAATCAGAACCACTTTCTATATTTCCTTCTACACAACAGTCCTGAGACAAAAATGCTCTCCCAAGAGAAACAAGGCCAATCCATTTCTGTGAGCCAGTGGCAGCCATGTGGGCTGGGAGGACAACCAAGAAGCCAACCCTTTTCTTGAGCTAGCGGCAGTCACAGATCGGAAGTAGAAATGAGAGGCCAATCCCTTCCTGTGAGATGACCAGCACATAGGCTGGGAGAGAGGAGTAGTCACACCCTTCCCCCTACAACAACTGGCTGATTCAGAGAAATGCAGGCTGAGATGACAGCTACCGAAGTAAACAACTTACTGCCTGTACTGTTTGATTCACTTTGCAGACCTGAAGCTAGTAGCCTGAGCATCTATTTAGAGGATAATGATAACAACATAGCAGCTATGGGGGATCTCCTTCTGAAGGTGGTGGCCATTGTTAATTCCCTGTTATCTTGTTTAAAAGTCCTGTATTGTTTTCATTGTTTTGTTTGGATTTACTGTGTTGTGTTTTGTTTCCCTTGATTTTATTGTATCTGAGGGCATGGGCAGCTATCTTTTTTTTCGTACTGGGGACTGAACTCACAACCTTGTACATGCCATGCAGGTGCCTGTGCCACTGAGCTGGCCTGGGCAGCTATTTCGAAGTTAACAACATATTATGGTGGTCCCATTGTTGATTTCCTATTGTCTTCTTTTGAAGTCCTGTATCACTTTCACTGTTTTTTTTTGTTGTTGTTGTTGTTTTTTTTTTGCGGCACTGGGGATCGAACTCACAGCCTCACGCCTGCCAGGGCAGGCGCTTAAGCCACTGAGCCAAACTCCCGGCCCTGGTTTTTTGAGGCAGGGTTGCACTATATAGCTCAGGCCAGGCTTGCACTCGCGTTGTAGCCCAAGCTGGCCTCGAACTCACAACGCTCCACCTACCTCAGCCTCCCAAGTGCTGGGATTAAAGGCGTGCGCCACCACGCCCGGCTCACTTTCACTGTTTTGTTTTGGTTTTATTCTGTTCTATTTTGTTTGATTTTATTATATTTGATGAAATGTAGGGAGCCAAAGTTGAAGATTGATCACATGTGTGGGGCTAAAGCAAGGCCAGCCCTGAAAACACAGAGAGCCCAAAACAAACCAAGTAAACAAGCTGTTCCAGCTCCAGGAAGGCAAGGGGCCCAGGCCAGCCAGGCAAACAAGTTGCCATGCAGTGGGGTTGAAATTGACATCATCCTCTTCAGTGTATAAATAAACCTGCTACAGTGGTTGAGCAGTTCCTTCTCTCCCATTAGGAGAGTGGGGACTCCACCTGACTCAGCTGTCCTGTCCTCTTTATTTTCTCATTCTCTCAGTGTCCCCCTCTTCCCCCCAATTCTAGGACCATCTAGAGCTGCAGCCCTTCACTACAATGGTATGGGCAGCTATTTTGAAGATAACGAGGCATTGGGTTGGCCATGGTTGATTTTCTATTGTCTTGTTTTGGAGTCCTGTATTGCCTTCACTGTGGTTTTTTTTTTTTTTTTGGGCGGCATCGGGGATCAAACTCACAACCTTGCACCTGCCAGGGCAGGCGCTTAAGCCACTGAGCCAAACTCCCAGCCCTGCTTTTTTGAGGCAGGGTTGCACTGTGTAGCTCAGGCTGGCCTTGTGCTTGCGTTGTAGCCCAAGGCAGCCTCGAACTCACGATGCTCCTCCTACCTCAGCCTCCCGAGAGCTGTCACTGTTTTGTTTTGTTTTTATTTTTTTATTTTTATTTATTTATTTGTTTGCAGCACTGGGGTTTGAACTCACAACCTCACGCCTGTCAGACAGGGGCTTAAGTCATTGAGCCAAACTCCCAGTCCTGGTTTTTTGAGGCAGGGTCGCACTGTATAGCTCAGGTCGGCCTTGCGCTCGTGTTGTAGCCCACGCTGGCCTCTAACTCACAACACTCCTCCTACCTCAGCCTCCCCAGTGCTGGGATTGGCTTTTATTCTCTTTAAAATTAAAAAAAAAAAAATGCTTTCCCTCCCATGACAGAACCAGCTGGAGACTCTAAAAGTAACACCTGAAAAGTGCCACCAGCATGGTGGCTGACAGCAATGTCACAGGAGCAGAGGTGTTATTTTCCATTTTATTCTGAATGTAAAAGCTTCTCTTATGTCATTTTAAGAGACCTAGGGTCACAGGTGACGTTCTCAGCCCAGGGATATTATGTTAAGTGGGCTGAAGTGACAGGCCAGGTGCCCGAGGGGTTCTGCAGGACACTTGCCTATCTGGAGGAAGGTGCAGAGACAGGACTCTGCCGCACTAAGTGTCACCCTTCCCTTCACAGGCAGGATGTGGGACCCGATGACCCTGAGCTGTCAGTGCACAGATGGCTCAGTCAAAGCCCTTGACAGTGTCAAGGTACAGCTGCCCACTTCTCACCTGATGTCAACACACAATCAGTTCCCCGGGCGCCAGGCGAGGCAGTGGAGATTCCCTGCTGAAGCGCCTCCAGCTTCCTATCGTAGCAAGGGGCCACAATGACGTGGAAAATCTTCTCTGGAGGAAGGTTCTGTGGATAGACAGTGCCATTCTTAGGGCTGGTATGGAAGCAACTAGGGCAGCTTCTAGTTGGTGCCCAGAGCAGGAAGGCACAAGGGACTGCAGAGCGCCACCCTCTGCCCCACTGTACCTCTGGTAACTGTCTCCCTACAGCCAGGCAGGGCCTCCTGCTTCCTCCACTGCACTACACCTAGTCCATGCATGTGGACTGCCTCACTCCAGACAGCTGCACACACCATGGACTCCTCAAGCCCCAGGAGCCTCCCAGGAAGGACCAGGAAGTCACACTGGGTAGAGGGTCCAGGAGAAAAAGTTAAAGAGAAAGGCCAAGATTCTGACAGACACAGATGGATGTGGCCAGAAGGCACTGCAGGCTCTGGTCCGGAAGCCACAGCTCCCAAGGATTCACCCTGGATATCAAATCATCTCTTCCTGACCCACATGCTTCCCTCTGAAGATCAGCTTACCTGCTGTTTGGCGAAGTAATCCTTCACTAAGGAACCCATGACCTGCTGTGGGGACTTGGCGGTGCACAGGTGGGGGGTAACAGGGCGGCCCAGCACCCGTTCAGCATATCGGACCCAGCCTGGGGAGACGGTCCACAAGGTCAGTACCAGGCCCTCAGCCCAGGGAGATGGAGGCCTGCTCAGGGGCCCCAGCAGATGGTCCTGACTTATCAGCTGTCATCTGTGGCTCACTGGTGGGTACAGGAAATTGTCAAGACTCAAGGTTGCTGGGAAATGAGAGTCCCCTCCTGGCCCCAAAGGGAAAGCACCAAATAAGAGAAACATGAGAGCTGGGGCAGCTGTTCCCCAAAAGAGGGAAAGGAAACAAGCTGCAAGGAGCAGCCAGAAAGCGGCTAGCAGGTTAGCAATGAGAAACCCACCACGCCAGCTGTGAGGTTCACGAAGCTGACAAGCAGTCACAGCTCAGGCAGCGAGAACCACGCTAGCCTGCTGGACAGAGCCCTGTGACTGTCTGCTTTGTTCCCTAAGGAAACGACCAATATTAAGTGTGTGCTGTGCTCCCTTCCACCCTGCGTGGCTCACTGCTGCCTCCCAAGCCCCCACAGGGCCAGGCTCACCCCCTCTCCTGCGGCTGAGCTGGAGAGGGAGGCAGTCAGTGCTGTGACCAAACCCACTGGCCCGACCCCCTGGCACACATGAGGATGCAGCAGCATGAGCAGAAGGCACCGGAGCCCAGAGCAAGCTACTGCTGGGGCGAAGCTGGAGACGGGGACCCCCAAAGCGGGAGAAACCTGAGGGCTCCACTCAGGGCCACAACCCCACTGGAGCAACCAAACTCAAGCCCTGCTGTCACCTGCATGAATGCCCCTGCACGCTCCGGAAACACCTGTGACAGAAGTCACTCAAAGGTGCTGCAGGGAGCAGGACGCCCCTCGGCCCACCGCCATGCTCTGTAGTTTGAGAAGGGAAATCACTGCACAACACAACTTGGTGCCAAGCAGACCCCAGACATGCGCCTGCTGGGAGCTGGGCGAAAACTGAGCAGGCCTCCAGCACTACAAGATCAGGTAATGGCAAGAGGGGAACCAAAACAAAAACCAAACCCAAACAAAAAAGCCCCCAAAAAAGTCAGGCATGGTGGCACCCCACATGTAATCTCAGCACTTGTGAGGCTGAGGCAGGAGGACTGCTGTAAATTCAAGGCCAGTCTGGTCTAGTGAGTTCAAGGGGAACCTGGACTACAGAGTGAGACCCTGTCTCAAAAAAACAAAAGCAAAAACAAAACAAAACACCTCCTCAGAACAACAGTGGCTGAGCGTGACAGCGGAGACAGTGGGCAGTCCAGTCCTCAGGGCTCACCCTTGAGCCCACCGATGACAGCCAGCCAGCTTTTCTTCCAGTAGTAGAGACTGAACCCAGGCAGTACTGAGCTACATGCCCTGCCACCACCTTTTCTGTTTTTCTTTCCAATTTTTAGGTAGTATCTATGTGGTCCAGGCTGGCCTCGAACCCACAGTAGTCCTGCCTCTTGAGTGCTGGGATTAGAACTTTGTGAAATACATTTTATTTTGAGACAAGGTCTTGCTAAATTGCTCTAGCTAGCCTCAAACTTGCAATCCTCCTGCCTCAGCCTCCTGAGTAGCACAGAGGACTGGTATACACTACCACGCCTGGTTCAGGGATATTTCTGATCAGGTTCTGTTACTGAGCACCTGCCGTGAAGACTGCCCTGGTCAGCCGCCCTGTCAGAATGAAGAGCTGCTGCCTGCTAGCACGGCAGCACCAGTATGTCAAGAGGACCCCCTCCTCCTGGAGGCTGTGGCACACAGTATCCACCCGCCACTCCTTGGAGTGTCCAGAGTAAGTGGCCTGGTTCGAGGCACTCAGTCTGCCCCTAAGCTCTATGCTGGGGCTGAAGAGATGACATCTCACAATTCTGCTGGGGTGGCACCCTCGGCAGACCACCATGGGATCCCGAGAGCTGTGCCCTGAACCATGCATCCTATTCCTCAGCTGGGCGCTGGACAGAGTGGAAGCCCAGCAGGGCGGCACCCCAGGTTTGCAAGAACTAGAAACCCAGGAGAACTGTTCGCAGGCTGTCTGAGCTGAGGTAGGCGGAGCATTGTAAGTTCGAGGCTGGCTTGGGCTACAACATGAGCGCAAGGCGGGTAGGAGCTACACAGTGCGACCCTGCCTCAAAAAAACTAGGGCTGGGAGTTTGGCTCAGTGGCTTGAGCGCCTGTTTGGCAGGCACAAGGTTGCGAGTTCAATCCCTGGTACCGCAAAAAAATAAAATAAAATAAAATAAATAAATAAATAAAATGTACCAGAGTGGGGAGTTTGGCTCAGTGGCTTAAGCGCCTGCCTGTAGATGTGAGGTTGTGAGTTCAATCCCCAGTGCCACAATAAATAAATAAATAAAATGTACCAGTAGGAGCCAGGCATGGTGGCACAAGCCTGTAATTCCAGCACTCGGGAGGCTGAGGCAGGAGGATTGTTGCAAGTTTGAGACCAGCCTGAGCTACAAAGTGAGCCCAAAGCCAGCCTGAGCTGTACAGTGAGACCCTGTCTCAAAAAGACAAAAAAATAAAAAAATAAAAAAATAAAATGTACCACTAGAGGCCAGGGTTGTAGCTCAGTGGCACAGCATCTGCCTGGCAACTGTGAGGCCCTGAGTTCGATTTCCAGTACCAAAAAAAAAAAAAAGTATTAATAAAAAATTTTAAAATGCAAAAACCCAAAAATCCGCCTCTTCCTCCCATGTGGGGCAGATCTGACCACACAGCCTGGCACTAAGAAGCCACACTGCCTGCAGCATCACGTGGACCTCAGGAAGGTACTCAAGCTGGGTATGGTGGAGCAGCACGCAGCTTTAACACCAGCACCTGGGAGTCTGAAGCAGGAGGATCACCTTAAGTTCAAGGCCAGCATGCATTACACGGTGAGACCCTGCCTCAAAAGGAAAAAACAATGGTGCTCAGGGCAGATGGAGACACAAACACCAGGCACCTCCACAGATCACCCAGGAGCCCAGGCTCCTTCCCAGCTCTCAGCTGCGGTGCTGTCTGTCCCAGCAAAAACACCCAGGATGAGGGAAGGGCTGCACTTGATCCCCACGGCACAGCCAGAGTCCCTAGTACTAGCCATGCCCTTGCTTGAGACAAGGTCTGGCTATGCAGCCAGGTTGGTGCTGAACTCCTGGCCTCACATAAGTCTCCTGCCTACGCTTCCTGCGTAGCTGGGACCACAGACACGTGCTACTGTACCCACCTTAGACTTCTGACAAAAACTTGTGAATCCCAAGCCTGGCATAAGCCATGAACCTGGAACTCATCACCAACACCTCTCACTGGAAGAGGCTTAAGACTGGGGGACGCACAGTGTGGTTAATGAGCTAACCAATGCAGCCTCATGGAGAGGGAGCATTTTCTCATGGTTTTATAAACGGGTAGAAAGCATTTCCGAATTCTCAGCAACCATGTCAGCAACATTTTGTTTTACGAAATCATAATCCTCATGATTAAAGGCTGACATGTATAATGCTAGAAAAAATGTGCAACAGTGATAAGAAGGAGGTTACGGGAGACTAGAAACACGGACAAAGCCCTGAACGTCACAGAGCCAACAGCTAGCTTAGGCAGTGTGGGGCTCCCACACTCATGGACCTGGAGACGCAGTCATTCTGAGTAAGCACCATCTGCCACTGTAGCAATTCCTTCCTTCCTCCCTTACAGGCAGTCTGAAACATTGTCCTTATTCCCGAACTTTCCATTTTTTCCAGAATTGAAGAGTCTGTGATAATTATTTTCTATACCTGATATGATCCGAATGTTCCCGTCAAAACTCACATTGAAATTTAATCCCCACTGTGAGATACTGAAGGTGGGGCCTTAATCCAGCTATGACATTTGGAAATCATCTAGGCCAGTGGTGGTGAACCTATGGGATGCATGTTATCTTTCTTTTTCTTTTCGCAGCACCAGGGATTGAACTCACAACCTCGCGCCTGTCAGACAGGTGCTTAAGTCACTAAGCCAAACTCCCGGCCCTGGTTTTTTGAGGCAGGGTCACACTGTGTAGCTCAGGCCGGCCTTGCACTCACGTTGTAACCCAAGCCAGCCTCGAACTCACCACGCTCCTCCTACCTCAGCCTCCCGAGTGCTGGGATTAAAGGTGTGTGCCACCACGCCCGGCTATATTATCTTTCTTTTAAGACAAAATGAAGGGGGAAAATTAAAATTTTAAATAAAAGCCTGCCCAGTATGCCCACTAAGACCAAGCAGACATGTCCAGCAGGCCCGATTACAGAACTCTTCTTCCTTTGTGTAAATGCCCATCTTTGCTGTCCTTGTATAACTGATGGCCTTACAATGTAATGGGACATCCCTTTCTTCGCATAACCCATGCTTTGGATAACTGACAGCCTTATGATGTAACCTGAAATGTTTACATGCTTTCAGCAACTCACGATGTCACCCAACTTTCCAATCACATACGCCAAATCTGCCTATGGTCTTCCCCAAATCCTTTTAAAAGCTCTGAAACCCCACGGGGCGGGGCTCTGACTCTCTGGAAGAGATCCCAGCCAGATGCCCACTGCCTCCTTAACCTCCTCCCTGCCAGGGTCTTCCCTCTGTTTTCCATAACAAAAAGATGTTAATGTATGGGCTTTTTTTTTTTTTAAAACAATCCTCAGTATTCACGTTGGACTGCAGTGTTGCATTCTGAGATAAAGAAGTGGGTTTTAGGCTGTAGTCTGGGCATTCGTCTCTAAAAGGTTTGCCATCACTAGTTTAGGCTAAAGAAGGCCATAGGGGTGGGGCCCCAGGCCAAAGGATCTGTGGCTTTTCAAAGATGAGTGGAGGTCTGAACTAAGACACTCCACCTTGCCATGTGATGGCCCATGCTGCCATGTGACTGCAGAGCTGCCACCAGCAAGGAGGACCTCTCCAGACACAGCTGTGGGGCCTCCCTCTTCCCACCCTTCTGAACTGTGCAGCAAATAACCTTTACTCTCTGCTCACTTCGGTGGTACATGTGTGTAACCCAGCACTCAGGAAGTTGAGGAGGCAAGACTGCTGCTAGCTGGAAGCTAGCCTGTGTACAGAGTGAGTTCAAAACCAGTCTGAGCTTCATAGCAAAAGCCTGCCTCAAAAACCTAGAACAAGCCAGGCATGGTGGCGCACGCCTTTAATCCCAGCACTCGGGAGGCTGAGGTAGGCGGAGCGTTGTGAGTTCGAGGCCGGCTTGGGCTACAACGCGAGCGTAAGGCCAGCCTGAGCTACATAGCGCGACCCTGCCTCAAAAAACCAGGGCCAGGAGTTTGGCTCAGTGCCTTAAGCACCTGCCCTGGCAGGCGTGAGGTTGTGAGTTCAATCCCTGGTGCCGAAAAAAAAAAAAAAAACAAAAAAAAACCTAGAACAAAACAAAAACAACAAACACCTTCATTAAGTTATTCAGAGTGCATTATTCAGTTATTTCAAAAGAAAACCTCAGGGACCAACTAAAATTAACTAAAGAGTGATCCAGACAAATTTAAAAAGTATAATTAAAAAATCAGGCATGGTGGTGCACTCCTGTACACTTGGGAGGCTGAGGCAGGAGGACAGTTGCAAATATGAGACCAGCCTGGGCTACAAAGTGAGCCCAAGGCCAGCCTGAACTGCATAGTGAGACCCTGTCTCAAAAAAAAAAAAGAAAAAAAAAGTGTTCTAAAAAACAGGCCCTAAGCTGGGCATGGTGGTGCACGCCTGTAACACCAGCAGCTGAAAGGCTGAGGCAAAAGGATCCCAAGTTTGAACCCAGCCTGGGCAACACAGCAACACCTTCTCTCAAAATAAAAAATTTTTAAAAAGATTGGGGATGTACCTCAGTACAAAGGCCCCTGGGTTCAATCCCCAGTATCATCAAAAAACAAAACACAAAAAATATCATAATGCTTGCTTCGGACACTTCAGAAGTAAGTACAGATGAACAGAAGGCCTTCATCACGGCTGAGGCTGTGGCTCAGAAGTATACTGCCTCGCTAGCGCCCAGCGCTGGTTTAGCATGTTCAGGACAGAGGCTTAACGCGGTGTCTTGCCGCCAGGCAGCTCTGGTTTGCAATCAATTGTTCTCGCTGGCTTGAAGCACTGTGGTACACATAAAACTGTGCCAATGGGCAGCTTGAGCCACCTTGGTGGCTCATAACTGGTATGAATAGTATTGTATTATTTTTTATCTTCAACACTACAAAAGCAAAACACCAAAAAACCTCAACTGTCAGGCCATTCCCAAACTAACCAGTCAGTAAACACACTGGTGGGCAGGAGAAGCATACTGCTGCATGGTCTACGAGGCTCAGCAGGCTGGGCACCAGGCCCCTCCCTCACAGCCAGGCCTCCCCCTAGCTAGGACTCCAGGGAACGGGCCTCACCAGGGCAGGCAGAAGTCAGCATAGGCAGCGCGTGCTGCTCGTTGCTGTGCTGATGGTATCGCCGCACAAATTCCTTCTGACTCTCCAGGATGCTGAAATCCGCAGCGATCGTCATATCAAACACATAGTGCACCCCTGCAGGAAGGAGGAAGAGGTGTGGTTCTCAGCACAGCTCAAGGGCACACCCAGCCCGGCCTGCCAGCACATAGACCTGGGGAGCGGGTTCTGTGGTGCTGTCTTGAGAGCCAGCCTGGTTTCTTACTACTGATGGCACTGGGTCAGGACCATGCACTGCAAGCCCCTACTGCTGAGCTACACCCTCGCCTTTTTTGAGACAGGATCTCACTAAATTGCCCAGGCTGGCCTCAAACTTGTGACCCTCCTGCTTCAGCTTTCTCAAGGTGGGAATACAGATATGTGTCACTGTATCCAGCTACATACTTTTTCTTTTTGTGTACTGATCATAGGTGTACTCTACCACTGAGCTACACCGTAGACCTTTTAAAAATTTATTTGGACACAGGGTCTTGCTATGTTACCCAGGCTGGCCTCAAACTTGTGATCCTCCTGCCTCAGCCTACAGAGGAGCTGTGACTTTAGACATAGACCACTGCACCTGGGTTACTGTTTGTTGTTTCTCAGCATTCAGGAGGCTGAAACAGAAGGATGCCTGTGAGTGGAAGGCTAGCCTGGGGTACACGGCGAGTTTAGGGCTAGCCTGCACTACACAGCAACACTCTTTCAAAAAAAAAAAATCTAACAAAAAATCCTAAGTTTTAAAGAATTGTCTTTCTTTTGGGGTACCAAGAATCAAACTCACGACCTCATGCACAGCCAGGCAGGCGCTGTGCCTCTGAGCTATATCCCCAGCCTAAATAACTGTCTTAAGAAAAAATCAGTTTCACTGGAGATATTTTCATTATACCTATCATATTCAATTACATTTTTTTTTGAGACATGCTCTAGCTATGTAGTTCAGGCTGGCCTCAAACACATGGCAATCCTCTTGCCTCAGCTTCCCGAGTGCTGCGATTACCAGTGTGTGTCACCACACCCAGGTTTAATTATACGTCTTTCACCGTGAGACAACACCGGTCTACAGCCAGCTAGGCCAGCCTGAGGCTCTCTGAAGCACGCAGCCATGACTGTGATGCCCTCAGTTGGGGGTGCAGCCCACCGTGCTGTTACCCAGTGCCACAGCCTGCTTCTCATACTTAGATTTTGTTCTGCTGGTGCCTGTTCAAAGCATCATTTTATTATTAATCCCCAACATCTGTACACTTTTAAAAACCCACCATGGAGCCAGGTGTGGTGAAGCTTGCCTGTAATCCCAGCACTCTGGGAGGCTGAGGCAGAAGGATCACCAAGTTCTAGCCCAGCCTGAGCAACCTGGTGACTTAATGAGACCTGGTGTCAAAATTTAAAAAGTAAAAAGTAAAAAAGGCTGGGAATGTGACTCAGTACAAAGGCCCGATGTTTAATTCCTAGTCAGCATCACCAGGAGAAGCCACAATTGTGCATAGTCTGACTGGCCGATAATGCACATCCTCCTCTCCTGCACCTGTCTGCTGACTGGGAGCTGTGACCCCAGGGCTCTGCAGACTCCGCCACACACAGATGGACGCCACAGCTGGCGCGGCGAGCCCGGCCCACAGGAGTGCAGGTGCCGAAGCCTGTACATCTTTTAGGCAGCATCACTCCAGTGTGCACAGTTGAGGTTGGTTTTTGCATTTTGTTTTTTTGAGTCTTGCTGTATAGCTCAGGTTGGCCTTGAACCCGTGATCTTCCTGTCTCAGCCCCTGGGTGCACTGTCATCCCCAGGTTGCTGTATCTTTTTTTTGGTGGTACTGGAGACTGAACCAGGGCCTCTGCACAAAGCTATAGCCCCACCACACCCCACTAAATTTTGAGACAAAAAAACTGTCTCGCTGTGTCACTAAGCTGTCTAGGCAAGAACCTGATCCTCCGGCTCTGGCCTCCGAGGGCGCTGCCAGCTGACCACATTCCTACCTGACCACCTTTCATGCACTTTTCACATAAAGCGCACACAGCTGTTCCCTCCCTACACTGCTCTCAGGAGACTTTCTTGATTTTTTTCTTTTGAGACAGGGTCTCGCTGTTGCGCAGGCTGCCCTTGAGCTCTTGGTGATCCTGCCTCAGTTTCCCCGAGTGCCAGGTTACAGGTATGTGCCACCATGCCTGGCTGAGAAAGCTTCTTTGGGAAAGTGGGCACGAACACTTCAGATGTGACTGACACACAAACACACTGTGTGTGCATGAGTGGGGGGGGGCGCTGTTGCACGTGGAGGTTGCTGGACACATGTGTGTGAGCCTCCATGCCCCGTGTCTCTGCTGCCAGGGCCTGCCAGGCGTCAGCCCTTGCTGCAATAAAACCCCCGCAGGGCCAGCAGGGGTGACACCCTCACATCCCCCAGAGGCCTCTCAGGACAGGGTCCCCTGTGTCGTTGGGGAGATGCTCCTCGAAGTTTGCCATCCCTCCAGCCCATGTGGACTGCGCTCAAGGGCAAGAGTGCGTCACCCCCCCCCATCTGCTCACAGCACCACTTAGGGCCACTCACCGAGGCTCTTTAGGAAGCCACATAGTCGTCTGGATGCATCAGTGACACTGAGGTTCAATTTAGCAGCAAAATAAGGCAAAGATTGGGGACAGACAGACACGACCAGCACTTTGTGTTTTGAGGTATCACATTTCTAAAAGAAGAATAGAGAATAAAGTCACATATATGTGGTTACATGAGAATTGAGAGACACTCTGATGAACGATTGAGAATAGAGCCCAATAGATGTTCTGTGTAAAGACTAATAGACAAATAGTAGCAAACCTAAGAAAAGAGAAGGAAAATACAATTAAAAATGAAGTTAGGCCAGGTGTGGTGGTGCACTTATAATCCTGGCACTCTGCGAGGCTGAGTCAGGAGGATCACTACAAATTTAAGACTGGGCCAGGCTACATAGTGAGTTCAAGGCCAGGAAACTACATAGTGAGGCCCTGTCTCAAAATAAATAAATAAAAGTAAGTTCAGGCCTAACCTAGGTAACTTTGTGTACCCTATCTTAAAATAAAAAAAAGGAGCAGGGATGTAGCTCAATGTGAAGGCCCTGGGTTCAATCTCCAGTAATGCAAATGAGTAAATAATAAATAAGGTTGGAGATATAACTCGGTCACAGAGCATCCTTGATTGACTGATTGATTGATTTTTTGCCACTGGCATTGACCCCAAGACCTTTGCACTGAGCTATATTTTATCTTTTAAACTTTTTTTCTTTTTGAGGTAGGGTGTCACTATGTAGTCGAGGCTGACCTCAAACTTGCTTCGATTTTCCTATCTCTGCCTCCTGAGTACTGGGATTATGGCCTGCACCACTGCACGTGTCGTGGTGTGGTTTTATTTATTTATTTTTTTGGTACTGGGGATTGAACTCACAACCTTGTAGCTGCCAGGCAGGCGCTTACACCACTGAGCTAAATTCCAGGCCCTAATTTTTTGAGACAGGGTCTCACCATGCAGTTCAGGCTGGCCTTGAACTCACTTTGTGGCCCAGGCTGGTCTCAAACTCACAATGATCCTCCTGCCTCAGCCTCCCAAGTACTGGGATTAAAAGTGTGCACCATCATGCCCAGCTATTTTATCCTTTTTAATTGTGAGACTGGGTCTCGTGAACTTGCCAAGTTGCCCAGATGAATTCCAGCTTATGATGTTCTTGCCTCAGCCTTCCAGGATGCTAGGATTCCAAGCAGGCACCACTCTACCTGGCTCAAGTTGTGAATCTGATAGCAAGGCTGGGTGGGACAGCTGGATAGAGCTGTCCTCCTGGGTTGTGTGCAGTATGAAGTGATGTGTACTCTTTTAAGGCTTTTCAAAAGATGACTGAGGTTGTAAAATCACGCCCTGCATGGTGCACTGGGCTAAACTGCAGTATTACGGTGGACTTCATGGTACAATGCAGCCGTGCTGCTGTTTCCTGAAGGGAAGGGTGCATAGCTGGGACGGGCACGTGCAGGCCACCAGCAGCGGGCAGCCACACACCAGGAAGGGCACATGCAGCCACAACAGAAACAGTGCTTGTGTTGGAACCATGAGAAACAGTGAATGGTTTGTCTAAGATGATGCCAGAGGGCGAGCAACAAACACTGGGAAGCTGCTGGGCGCTCCTTCGGGTAGTGAACCCCCTGTAACACAGCACAGCCTCTCCCGGGACAGGACCATAAACGGAGGCCCCCCAGTGCTGTCATCCTTCTGCTCTTTCCCTTTGGCTTGTCTTACTGAAGGCCAGTGATGCCTGGTAGTTCTGTGAGACAGGCCAGCAGGGACACACTGGAGGAGAGAGGTTGAGGACCACGCTTCCCTGAGGTTCTCAAATGGACCCTGGTTCATCTCTAAAAACACAGCCCAGCTGTCCATGGGCTCTGAGTGTGAGAATTCTGGGTGCCAGTCGCCGCCCCAGCCCTCGGGCTGTAAAGCACTGAGGTGCCGCAGGGATGGAGACGGGCTCAGGAAAAGGAGTGCTCCAGCAGGGAACTTCAATGACACAGGAGAAGCTGAATGTGCATCTGACGGTGCAGCAGTGGCTTCTGTGTACCAGGAGACTTCTGTCACCCTGACATCCACCCACGCCTCCAGGCTGGCTCCCCAGGTCCTCTGTCAGCGAGACTCCAGGGCACCATACCTTATTAAGGTTCAGGACCCGGAAGAGGTCTTTGGCATTCTGCTGAGAAAGCTGGGCTCCTTCCTCTGTGGTCACGCAGCTGTCACATGCTAGGCAGTCACTCAATAGTATCTTGGCATCAGCTAATTTATGGAATTCTCCCTTCTGTAGAAGAAATTGACACCTAGAGTTAACATGCGCTCTTTAGAGAAGATTTCAGCAAAACACCTCTCAGTAAACAGAGACGATGCCAAGGGTCAGGCCTGCCCCTTGGGCGAACAGTCTGCTCTGACAGGTGGTGGTGGTGGTGGTGGTGGTGGGATGTGGGAGATGACACCCTGCCCACCAGGATACCAGAGAACCACACAAAGGTCCAGAGGAGAACCAGAGCTGGACTGCCTCGTGCAGAGGAGACAGTGTGCCTGCCATCTCCTCCAGGGCACCTTCCTCCCCAGTCCTGTGACCTCGCCTTAGCTTTCCTGCCTGGCTCCTCAGGTTCCGCATGCATGCCCTGGACTCCACTAGTCCCACAGCTTGAAAGGTGCTCTCTGTCCAGGTGCAGGAGACTGTGCACAGTTTCCTGTTGCTTCAGGTTCTCCACCTGCCTGTGCAACAGGTCCTCAAGCCAACCTGGACTGAACTGCAGGTGCTCACACCTGCCTCTCACCCACTCAGCAGGGCAACTTCTTACCTGGATGCTGACACTACAAAACCTCAGCCACCCTGACCCTTCTTCCTCTCCTTCCTGACTGGCCTTGGTACTCCCCTCTGGGCCTCAGCAGTTCCCGGAGATCTGCAAAGGCACCAAACACCTTTCCACTCGACAGCAGACCTCGCAGAAGTCCACAACACGACCGTTGACTGCCTGGTCTCCCCTCACAAGCACTCTTGGTGCTCAGGTCCACCCAGGCTGTCCCTGGGTGACCCACTGCAAGAAGAGCTCCTTGAGAGCTACCTCCAGGGTCCTGGGCCAGACCCTGGGCCCCCTTTCCCTCCTCCCCGTCCCCTCCTGCCTCTTGCATGCCACAGGCTCTGCAGTGCTCTTCCCTCACCTCCTCACTCCTGCAGCAGCTGGCCTGCCCTGCTGGTGCACTCTTGCACCAAACCTCCGGCTGGCTCCCCAGGCCTCCTAAGCGGCTTTGTGGCTTTATCCCCTGGCTCCTGGCATCTCAAAACTGCTGCTCGTCACCAGTTCCAAAACTCAAATACACACCTGAGGCTTTCCCCTCCTCAAGGAGGCCCTCCACGGTTCCCCATGCCATCAACTTGGGCCTCTGCTCAGCCCACACGCTGAACAAGCCCACGGTGCTGGAGTCCCATCCCAAGGCCATCTGGACTTGTCAGCACCTGCCAGCCTCCACCAACCCTTCCCCAACCCCTTCTCCCAGCTGTGTCTTCGGCTGGCCTGAAGATGCCTGCTTGGGCCATGCACAGGTATTATCTTGCCAGAGCCCTGGAGGGCAGTAACAAGGAACAGAGCTTCAGGGGCTGCACTTCCATCTGAGGTGATGTGATAAGGGACAGGTGTGGGAGGGCTCCTAGAACTGGCTGCTACAGAGGCCCTGCCCCCCGGCTGCTGGATGCCAGCTCTGGGTGCTTGTTCCCTGCTCTGCTGGTCCTATACCTCAGTCTCCACAGTGCTGGCACATAAGGTAACCCGACAGATGCCTATCAAGTTAAATGGCACCTCAGAACTACTGAACTTAGCCAGCATGGCACATGCCTATAATCCCATCACTTGGGAGAATTCGGGGCCAGCCTGGGCTGCACAGTGAGTACAAGGCCAGCCTGAACTACACAGACAGACCTGTCTCAAAGAAAGAAAAAAAATAAAAATAAAAAGGACAATTTAAATTTTGACCAAGGAGGCTGGGTATGGTGATGCACACCTGTAATCTCATCATGTGGCAGGATGAGGCAGGAAGATTGATGTGAATTTGAGACCAGCCTGGGCTATATAGCTCAAGCCAGCCTGAAATATTTTTTGAGACAGGGTCTCACTGAGTTACTCATACTAGGCTTGGGCTTGGAATCCTCCTGTCTCAGCTGCCCAGTGTGCCGGGGTTACTGGCATGCACCACCATGCCTGGCTTCTAGGATTTTCTAAGAGAAGAAGTGACACTATCCTCCCTGCATCACACCCTTCTCTGTGAATTGGAGACACTTGTGGGCGCACCTCAAACACTAGCCGTATGAGCCTGAGTGGAGAGCACATCTAAAGCGCAGCTCAGTGTGTGCACCAAATGAACATAAGCCACCACTCATGGCTAAGGAGAACTCAAGAACAAAAACTATTGAGAGAAGAAACTGTTTAAAGTTCAGTCATGAAATTTAAATTATTTTATAGCTGTTCTACCCACTTTACAGAATGGAAGCTTCCATCAAAAACATCTGAGGTTTTGTAGGGCACAGCGGCACATCCTACAGTCCTAGCTGCTCTGAGGTAGGATTTTTTTTTTTTTTTAATTTTTTGAGAGAGGGTCTCCTGTGTATTCTAGGCTGGCCCCCAATTTGCAGCAATCCTCGTGTCTTAGCCTCCCACGTGTTGGAATTACAGGTGTGCTCCATCATGCCCAGCTTGAAGCAGGAGAATTTTAAGTTTGAGGCAGAGTGAGACCCTGTCTGAGAAAATAAAGAGACAGGAGTGGTGGTGCATGTCTGTAATCCTAGCTACTTGGGAGGCTGAGACAGGAGGACTGCTTCAAGTTTGAGGCCAGCCTGGGTGGCACAGTGAGACCCCGTCTCAAAGAAAGAAAGAAAGGGCTCAGAAGTAGCTCATTCGTACAGCGCCTCTGGATTTAATTTCCAGTACACACACAAATACACTGCACACAACAGATCTAGAGTTTAAATATCACGCCACCATTTTTTGTTGCTAAAGTGGAGTTTTGGCTTAGTGTGACTGAGAAGACAGGCTGTGGGGTATTGGCAGACAGTCCTACGTGTGGCTTTTAGCACCTTCGATTTTACTTGTCCTTCTTTTTTTTTTGAAACAGGTTCTTGCTAGGTAGCTTAGGACAGCCTTGAACTCACTATGTGGCCCAGGGTGGCTTTGAACTCAGTGATCCTCCTGCCTTGGCCTCCCTAAGAGCTGGGATTACAGGTGTGCGCCACCATGCTGGGTTGTACTTCAGTCTTCCTTCTGGCAATGCCATGCACCGTGACAAGGGCCTCTAACCAGGAGAAAAACAGCAACAGCCTCTTACTTTAGGCTGACATAAAACTGAACAATCTACTTGCCTCACAATCCTCTTGGGCCAGTCTTGGTGCGTCAACTGACACATTCTCCTCATCTTCAGTTTTTGTCTTTTTACTACATTCCTTAAAAAGGCAAGAGAACATTGTTAAACAACAGCTTTGAACCTAGTTCCTCTTGTTAAAAAAACAAAAACAAAAACAAAAACAAAAAACCATATTGTACATGTATTAAGCTCACATCCAGCAATCTTTTTTACAGAAATAAAAGCAGGGCCGGGGATTTAGCTCAGCGGCACAAGCGACTGCCTGGCAAGCGCGAGGTCGTGAGTTCGATCCCCAGTACAAAAAAAAAAAAAAAAAAAAGACATAAAAGCAGGTATATGCACACGCTCACCCCTCCACCCGCACCGTTCATAGTAAGGAAGAACTAGAAGCGGTGTGGATTTCCCCCACCAGGTTAACGGCGACTTCCTCAGATCCAGGAACATTTAGCAACCCATGCAGCTATTACAAAGCTCTACAATTCTCTGATATAGTGTTAAGTGAAAAACAAAACAAAACAAAACAAAACAAAAGGAGCAAGTTACAGCCAGGTGCGGCGGTGCACTTCTGTAATCCTAGCACTGAGGGAGGCTGAGGCAGGGAGACGGAAAATTCGAGCCTACTCAGGACCACTTGGAAGCTTAGTAATAGACTGTCATAAAATTAAGAGGGGCTGGGAATGTAATTCAGTGCAAAGGCCACGGATTCAATCCCCCAACCCCACATCCACACAGTGAGAGCGCAGTATTCATGCTGTGATCACCCTTTCCAGTCACCGCGCGGAAGCGCAGCGCTCCAGGTGGTGAGGGATCCGAGGGTTCCCGTTTCCCTCTCCATTTCGGAGCCGTTCTCGTCGTCACCACGGCATTGTAAGGCCCTGAGGGTGTGAGTCATCCCCGCGGCTCGGGCCCCCCAGGACCAAGCGCACGCAGGAGGGCGTGGGCACAGCTGCGGGAGCCGCATCAGCTCGGCCCACAGCGGACCCGGCGCTCCACCCCGCGCCGGCCGGGCCACTCGCTGCCCGCCCTCCGCCCTCGGCTCCAGCCCCCGCCCGCCCGCCCGCCAGCCGCGGCCCACCTTCCGCGTGCAGTGCTCACACTTCATCTGGATCAGGGCGGGAGGGAGGCAAGAACGCCTCGGGTGAGCCGAGCAGTAAAAGACGCGCAAACAGCTGCCAGCCGCCCGCCGCCCTTTGTTGCCTTCGCTCTGGATCGGCCCCACCCCAGAGACTGAGCTCAGCCAATGAGAATGCTTAGATAGGAAGAGCCACACCCTTAGACCAATAAGAAACCCGCTGAAGCCGCTGCGGGGGGGGGCTTAAGGTTCTGCTTAGGCCAAAGAGAGCCCAGAGGGGGCGGGCCCGGACCCTCAGCCACTCAGAGTACGCGGGGCTAGTTTTAGAACCTGTCAGAAGTTGCCCGGGTTGGCATCGTGGGTTTCCTTTTCTCGCGATCTGACTGAATGTTTCGTAATGGAGAGCGCGGAAGGAAGATGGAATGGGTAGTCGGAGGAGGCCGAGTCGGCGCAGTTCCGGGGCCTCTCGTCCCGAGCTGCTCTGTCAACTCGGCGTTTGACACTCCTCTTCCCTGCTGCTCCTAGTGGGCGGAGCTGGCGCTACCCTCGCCAGACGCCATAACTAACCCACGGCCTATCACGTAGGCACGGCGAAGCGGCAGTGCGCATGCGCGGGCGCCAGAGCGTCCTGTCAGCTGCAGGTGGTTCAGCTGTGCGCATGTTCCGGCATTAGGAAGAAAAATTTTTAGAAAAATACTTACTTTTGGTTTTTCTGAAACGAGGTCTTGCTGTGTATCCCTGGCTGGTCTTAAACTCGTGGCGATCCTTCTGCCCAAGCCTCCCGAGAACTGGGATTATAGGCATGCACCACCACACCTCGCTTCATAATTGATTTAGCCCCGCTCTAGGAGTTGCTGGTTTTGTTAAATAACAAATACACTCGGACTAGCCTGTTAGAACGTCTCCCTTCCCTTTTTTCTTTCTTTCTTTCTTTCTTTCTTTTTTTTTCTTTTTCTTTTTTTTTTTTGGTACTGGGAATTGAGCCCAGGGCCTTTGCCCTAAGTTATGTCCACAGTTCTTTTTGAATTTTGAGACCAGGTCTTGCTAAATCGCTCAGTTATCCAGGCTGGGGTTGAAATTTCAGTTCTGTCTCAGCCTCCTAGAGTGCTGGGATTATAGGTATATACCACTATCCCCAGCTGTTATTTTTATTTTTTATTTATTTTTATTTTGGTTCTTTGGAGACAGGGTCACAGTCAAGTCCGGCTGGCCTTGAACTTACTATGTAGCCCAGGCTGACCTCAAATTCGCTGCAGTTCTGCTTCAGTCTCCCAGAGGCTGGGCTTACAGGAGTCGTGCACCACCAGGTGCAGCTGAAAGTTTCAGTTTTTAAAAATTTTTTTTTTTTTTTGCCATGTTTTTGAGACAGGGTCTTGCTATGTAGTGCAGGCTGGCTTTGAACTCACTTTGTAGCCCAGACTGGCCTCGAATTTGCAGTGATCCTTTTGTCTCAGCGTCTTGAGTGCTGGCATTACAGGTGTGCACCAGCATGCTGGGCTTCCATTCTTTTTTTTTTTGGTACTGGGGATTGAACTCACAACCTAGCGCCTGCCAAGGGCTTCCATTCTTTTAGGGTTACATGACGTTTCTTTTGTAGCAGTCTATCAATGAGCTAATCAAAGTATTTCCAAAGGCTGTGTAACTTGTTTGGTACTGTGTGTGAGGCAGGCTAGTTTCATTTTACTATTCTAGCCATAGCCCATTGACATGGGGCCTCCATGGCTCACCCAACTGGATTCTGGCTCTAAAATGCAGGCATCACACATCCTCAGGATGTGCCTGATCCCTCCACAGCACTGACCCGCCAGCCTTGGGGTGGCCCCAGCAGAGAATGGGACAGAACCTGGGGCTTCTGCAGGAGAGTTTGGTTCCCAGCGAGCTTTCCTGGGTTCACATATTTATCAAACCCAATGCTTCCAGCTGCTTTCTGCCACTGTTTATTAATAACTATCCCCAACACAGGCTTCTTGGGAACAGCTTGGGAAGCCAGTCCCAGGGCTCCAGCTGGCATCACTGCCTGCCTCTGGGTGTGTGCCAGGTGTCTGGGACAGCCCTGAGGGACGTGAGCGCTACCTTTCCCAAACCCTTTGTGGGATGTGAATCCCATCAAGGCTCTTTCCTCAGCATTCTTCCGGGGTCCTGGGCTCAGCTTCAGTGGGAGCAGAGGACACAAAAGATGGACCCCAAGAATCAACAGAGTGCTCCAACACCATTCGAGGCCCAGGGAGCAGGAAAACCCTGGTCCAGGTGGTTGACAAGGTAGAGGTAGAGCTGGGGCCATAATTTTTCCTGGGGCTTCCTGGGATCAGGAATCTTTCCACCATTGTGTTTCTGAGTGCATCATCATGTGATTGTTGCTATGGTCATCAAGAGTAGAGGCCACAACTGCTTGGTTTTGTTTTTTTAATGTGGAACTAGAGACTGAACCCAGGACCTTTGCACTGAGCTGCATCCACAGCTCCCCTAAGTCCCCGTTTTAAATTTCGAGACAGTGTTTCCTTAAGTCACTAAGTCGCCTGGGCTGGGCTTGAACTTGCAATCCTTCTGCCTCAGCCTAGCAGAGGGCTGGAAGCACAGGTGCACACCACCATGCCAGGCCACAGGACGGCAGCTTTTGACTTACAGTTCCTTGCACAGCATTGACTTCCCAGCAAGGGAACTGAGAAGCATGGGCCAGTCCATCCTGAGCTACATTCTGGGTTAGAGACAGGGCTCCTTTGTTTGTGGGGGACACAGGTGCTCCCTTCTGTCACTCATTCCAGATAATCCAGATTCTCCCCCCTGCACCATTTGAGTAGGCAGCCAGGGCAAAGGGACAACTTCTTACCCTGCCCTCCAAGCCCCCTGCCACTGGGTACAGCCACTGACCTCAGAAGTCACGGTCACAGCCACGGTGCCCACAGCGCCCATGGAAATGCACAGCTGCTGGCTGCCACCCTGGACACACCGGGAGACTGCAGGTGTAGGAAGTAGTGACTGGAGGGACCGCATGTGCCGGGCAAGCTGTGTGGCCAGGAGGGGCACCCTGTGGGACCAGCTGGGTGCAAGCTGGGAGGTTCGGGCAGCTGCCTGGGAGCTACTGAAGGGGCACCCAGGTAGGGGAGGCCAGCTCTGGGCAGCACAGGAGGCAGCTGCAGTGAGATACTCACAAAACCACCAGGACTGGGAGTAGGCTTGGCTGTGCCTGAGCGCTGCCACCAGCTACAAACCTGAGGGACACCTGGACTCTGGGGACCAGCAGCTTATGCTGAGACTCTTTGGAGTTTCTCCTTGCCCACTCCAGACCCCCAGAACCTGACTACCTTTGGCAGCCTCCAAAAGACAGTGTCCTCCAACCGGGAGGACAGCAAGGGGCAGGGGCTAACTCAGTTCAGAGCAGCTTTGCCTGAGTCTAGAGAGCAGGTGTCTGGCAAGTTAGCCTGACTTCAAACCCACACCCCAGGGAGCCCCACCCCAAAGCCTAAAGAGCCTCTGGGTGGAGCCTGCAGTCTGATGGCAGGAGATTTCACCTGCTGCCCTGAGAAGGTGAACTAGAGTGACATGGCCTGGCCCATTTGGAGTTTGGAAGGAATTGAGAACAGCCATAGGAAGAGGGGAGCCAGCATGGGGTCACAAGTGGGCAGTGGGTGGGCCACCAGGCTGCTACCTCCTTGACCCCAGAGCCCTGGGGCAGGGACAGAGGAGGAAGAGAGGAACGGTAGCGTCAGGTGGAGGCTGAAGGTGGAGATTCCTGGTCACCAGTGGAGCCAGGTTGGAACAGTGAGGGGGAGACTCAGTGACCCCAAGGCCGCTGCAAGGCCTGGGCAGGTGGCTGTGATACACAGATGATATAGGACCTCCAAGTAATCCAAATTATGTAAGGGAAACATAACTCCCAGCCTGGTAGAGGTCTGATATACTGAGTTTGTGTTCCCTAAAACTGAAGAATGAATTTTAGGAACAATGGAGTTTAAGAGTAGGAAGTATTTATTGAGAGAAAGAAAGCTTCTGTTGGTCAGGGATATGGCTCAGCACCATAGGTGCCTACCTGGCAAGCACAAGGTCCTGAGTTTGATTCCTGATACAAAAAACAAACAAACAAACACCAAACCCCTCCCCAACAAAAAAACAACAACAAAAAAACTTCTGTCTACCCTGCTGGGTGGCTCCTGGTTTTACTCTATAAAATTCCTATGAATGGGACTTTTATAGAGTAAAACCAAGAGATGGGGGAGTCTAAGGTGTGACAAAACTGTAGTTCACCAATAAGATTACAAGTCTCTTGGGTAGCATTGATCCAATGGGAAATCACAAGGTGGGCATGAGGTGGGACAAAACTGTGTCCAGCCAATAAGATTATGAGCATAATCTCTCAGGTAATATTGATCGAATAGGAAGCTCATCGGGTAGCAAGTGCAGTGGACCAAACCAAAACTTCCTGGAAGGGAGGTTTTGGCCCCTCCCCACAGTGATCGGTGACTATTTGGAAATAATCACTGCTGTTCACCCCTTGGGGAAGTTGGTGGGTGTAGTCGGGCCTGATCTTCAACAAATTCACCTCCAGCCACAGTTGTAGTCTGACCCAACCTATCTGAGGGCCTGGTCCTGTCTGACTGCCTCTAATACTTCTAAATAATTTAGCTGTCTATCATAGGTGGGGTCTTTCCCTCCCATCCCCTAATGTCTGAGACCTTTCATAGTAGTACATGGTGGTACCCCACACCCCACCTCAGCAGGGTGCCCTTGCTTCTCGGAAGGGCAGCCTTGGACCCGGTTCCCAGGCAAGCCCCAGACTCTGGAATATGCTCCCCGTCAGTGGGAGTGGGGCTCTTTGAAAACACTTTGCAACTGCATTGTGTGTTGATGCATACCTGTAATCCCGGCTACTTGGGATGTTGAGGCAGGTAGATCACTAGTTTGAGGCCAGTCTGGTCAACTTTGCAAGACCCTACCTCAAAATAAAAAATAAAAAAGGCTGGGGATGCAGCTCAGTGGCGGAGCAGCCCAGAATGGTTTGCTCCAAATAAATGGTGTGCAAATGCCCAGGCAAGCCAAGGGCCATCCCCTCTTGGAAGGGCTTCAGGCCAAGGCGATGGACAGATGTGGAATGCAGGTGCTTCTGAAAGTGAAGGGCGCTACTCCTTCACCAAGCAGGTATGTCCTTTTGATCAGCCTACAAAATTCTCCCATCTCCCCTGAGCCAGGCCCAGGAGGAAGATCCACTATCTCACTGGCTAGTGAATAGACAGAGGAGGTGGCTCCGGGCAACACTCTCCCAAGACAGGCATGTGGTCACAAGCTGCTAGGATGACGAAGGGAAGATACCCACACTCCTGTCCAGGCTGCTGGGCCCCACGCCCCAGCCCCAGTCCTGTGCTGTGTCTTCAGCAGCAGCACATCTGTCACAGAGACACCGACAGACCCCAGCCCAAGGGAGCAGCAGTTGTTTAATTTGTTAGTTTGCTTTGTTTTTGTTATGGTTGTTTTTTGGGACAGGGTCTCACTATGTAGTGCCAGCTGGCCTTGAACTCATTATCAGCCCAGGTGGTCTCGATTTAATGTGAACCTCCTGCCTCAGTCTCCTAAGTGCTGGGATCACAAGTGTTCTCATACCCTGACCAGCTGGGTGTTTAATTTGGGCAGTTCAGTGATGACACTGAGCCCCAGGTTCTCTCCCTGGGGCTGTCCCTGAGGCATGGGCTCCTGGGGAGATTTACAGACTCAGACAAAGTCCCTGACACCCTGTGGACTTGCTGACTTCCAACCTACCCAGTGACTGTGACTGCTTAGGACCAAGGAGCTGGCATAGCTGGGCACTGGAGAGCTGGGGGGTCTGTGTGGGGTGGACTCCTGAGGGCCTCTCATCCTTCTCTTGAGCCTAGCATGGCCTTCTCCTTGCTCCAGGGGTCTGACCTTCCCCCCCAGGTGGCACTCAGGGCCTGGCCATCAGGGCAGCAGTGCTGGAGGAAGGAGCCACCCTCATTGTCTCCAGGGTGGAGGAGCAGGCCTGTGAGGCTGCAGGACAGATAACTGCTCTGATGGCTCAAGCACCTGCTGGGCAGGGCGCGTCGTCACAGCCCATCCTCTCCTGCCTGCACTCTTTTTTTTTTTTTTTTTTTTTGCGGCACCAGGGATCAAACTCACAAGCTCATGCCTGCCAGACAGGCGTTTAAGCCACTGAGCCAAACTCCTGGCCCTAGTTTTTTGAGGAAGGGTCGCACTTAGTAGCTCAGGCCGGCCTTGCGCTTGCGTTGTAGCCCAAGCCGGCCTCAAACTCACAACGCTCCTCCTACCTCAGCCTCCTGAGTGTTGGGATTAAGGGCATGCGCCACCACACCTGGCTGCCTGCACTCTTGACTGTACCATTGCCGATACTGAAGAAGCCACGGACTCTTCTAGAAAACCTTCCCAGCTTGTCCAAGGAAAGCTGAGCGCTTCCATAGCCTGGGTGGGTCCCAGGCACTTATCTCCCAAGGCTTCCCCACCTCACTCTGTGTGCTGCCCAAAGAACACGTATTTAAATGGTCAGAGGGAAAGCTCATCTCCAGCATGTTCATGTGTGCCCACAAGGCAGACTCTTCGGTTCTGTTCCTGTAGGCAGGGAAGTGGCTCCCGCTCTGCATGCTGCATCCGCCCGGGCCCTTGGCCCTAGAGCTACTCCTGTGCTGCCAGGGCCGCTGCTGTGTTGGGGGAGAGGTGCAGAGTATCACCTTCTGCCCTGAGTTCTTTTGGTCCCCAGTGGGTTCAAAATGGGTGTGCCCTTGGCCCCCCGACCCAAGCCTGCAGTTGGAGAGTGGCTACAGTACGTGCCAGGCTGAGAGGCTCAAAAAGTAAGCCATCCCCCTGACAAGAAGACTATGGCAACATGGTGGTTAAGAAAACCAGCCCAAGAACTAAGATACTTTCCTTGCCTCTACTCTGACCATCTCTCCCCAGTGACCTTGCATTTACCTGCAGCCTGACCAGCTGCCCTGAGGGTCCAGCCTGCAGGTCTCTTCTGGTTCCAAATGAATTTTAGAATTGTTTTCTCCAATTCTGTGAGATATGCTATGGGAATTTTGATTGGGATTACACTGAATCAGTGTAACAGTTTTGGCAGTATGGCCATTTTCACTATACTGGTTCTTCCTACCCAAGAGCACAGGATATCTCTCCATTTTCTAATATCCTCTTCAGTCTTCTTGTTTAGATTCTGTAGTTTTCAATGTAGAGGTCTTGTACATCCTTCATTAGAATGATTCTTAGGTATTTCATGTTTTTGGATGCTATCGTGGAATGTGTTGTTTCCCTGATTTCTCTCTGAGTTTGTTATTTGTGTACAGGAAGGCTATTGATTTTTGAGTGTCGACTTTGTATCCAGCTACATTACTGAATTTGCTTATTAAATCTAGTAGTCCTCTGGTGGAGTTTTTGGGAACTTCTATGTAGAGTATATCATGTCATCTGCAAACAGTGATAGTTTAACTTCTTCCTTTCTTATCTTTATTCCTTTTATTTCTTTCTCTTGTCTAATTGCACCAACTAAACTTTCTAGGACTATGTTGAATAAGAGTGGAGACAGTGTACATCCTTGTCTTGTTCCTGATTTTAGAGAGATAGTTTTGAGTTTTTGTCCATTTAGTGTGATGTTGGCTGTGGGTTTGTTATAGATGGCATTCCAATTTCTGTAGGATTTTATCATGAATAGGTGGACTTTGTGAAAAGCTTTTTCTGCATCTATCAAGATGATCATATGATTTTTGTCCTTGGCTCTGTTAATATGGTGTGTTACATTTATTGATTTACATATGTTGAACCATCCCTACATTCTTGAGATGAATCCCACTTGATCTTTTGTATAATCTTGATGACTTGCTGCATTCTGTTTGCCAAATATCTTACTGAGGACTTTTGCATCTATATTCGTTAGGGGAGATTGGCCTGTAGGGTAATGCTTGTTTCTAGGAATTAATTTGGGAGTATCCCTTTCAATTTCATTAAAAAGTTTGAGAAGTAGTGGTGTTAGGTCTTCTCTAAATTTCTTGTAGAATTCAGCTGTGAATCCATCACAGCCTGAGCTTTTCTTTGTTGATAGTTTTTTTTTTTTTTTTTTTTTGTACCGAGGATCAAAGTCATAACCTCACGCCTGCCAGGCAGGTGCTTATGCCACTGAGCTAAATCCTGGTCCTATTTTGTGAGACAAGGTCTCACTATGCTGTTTAGGCTGGCTTTGAACTCACTTTGTAGCCCAGGCTGGTCTCAAACTCACAGTGATCCTCCTGCCTCAGCCTCCCAAGTGCTGGGATTAAAGGCGTGCGCCACCACGCCTCGCTTAGGTTTTTAATTTCATTTATTAGGTTTTGATTTCATTTATTGATATTGGATTATTTAAGATTTTTGTATCTTTTTTATTACATGTGGCAATTCATATGTATCTGGGAATCTGTCCATTTCTTCTGTATTTTCCATCTTATTAGAATACAAATTTTCAGCCAGGCATGGTGGCACACATCAGGAGACTGAGGCAGGAGGATCATTGCAAGTTTGAGACCAGCCTGGGCTACAAAGTGAGTTCAAGGTAAGCCTGAACTGAATAGTGAGACCTTGTCTCAAAAAAAGTAGAACCAGGGATTTAGCTCAGTGGTATAAGTGCCTGGTATAAGGTTGTGTTAGATCCCCGGTACAAAAAGCAAAACAAAACAAATAGAATACAAGTTTTCAAAGCAGGTAAAGATGATCTTCTGAATTTCTGCAGGGTCTGTTGTGATTTCACCCTTTTTATTCCTAATTGCATGATTTGTCATTTTTTTTGATAAGGGTTTGTCAATTTTTTGATAAGAGTTGTCAAAAAACCAACTCTTCAATTTGTTGATTCTTTATATTTTTTTAGTCTGCAGTGTGTTAATTTCTGGTCTGATCTTTATAATTTCCTCCTGTGTATGAGCTTTTGGCTTAGCCTGCTCTTCTTTTTGTAGAAGTTTGAGGTTCAACATTAAGTTGTTTATATGCGCTTACTCTGTTTTCCTGATGTGGGTATTCACTGCTATAAATTTCCCTCTTCAGACTGCTTTCATCATGTCCCATAAGTTCTGGTATGTTGCACTGTTTTTGTCATTCAACTGTAAAAATTGTCTAATTTCTTCTTTAATTTCATCTGTGACTTGTTGATTGTTCAGCAGGGTGCCATTTAATTTCCATGTGTTTATGAAGCTTGTGTGGTTTCTTTTGCCATAGAACTCCAATTTCATTGCACTGTGGTCTGGTATTATGCATGGGATAATTTGAATTCTTTTGCATTTACTTAAGCATGTTCTATGGCCCTGTATATGGTCTATTTTGGAGAATGTTGCATGTGCAGCTGAGAAGAACATATATTCTGATGTCATGGGTTGGAACACTCTATATACATCTACTAAGTTCATTTGTTCAAAAGTTTGGTTCAGTTTTAATATTTCATTATTAATTTTTGTCTAGTCAATCTGTCTTTTTTTCACAGCAGGGTATTGAGATCTCCCAATACAATTGTATTTGATTTTTCATGTCTGTTAGTACTTGTTTTATATAGTTGGGTACACTAGTATTCATTGCCATCAGATTTAACATAACCAAACAAAACAAAAGAAAATAAAACCCAGCCCAACAAAACAATGGAAATGATATAGGACCTCGAAACAAGACCATAGGGAATCAACAATTGCTACAACCCTCACAAGGAGACCCCCCCCAGATGACACATTGCTTAGCAATATCCTATGAACCTATGATCAGACCACTGGCCCTAGACCTCAATGTTAATGAAACATGAAAGTGTCACAGGCATCCAATTGCATTCACCTCGATAGCTATCATTACAACCTGCGTTTCCCTGGATAAGCCAGTTGCTTACAGCGGTGGCAATGTGTGTATGTGGGGTGATTGGTATTTCTTGTTTGCCAGCCTGCACACCGAAAGGGGCTGGGGTCTGGCTGTTCCAGTCTGGCAGCATGGCACTGGTTCCCAGACTGGGCTCGTTTGCTGGTGCGGCCATTGTTCTCTCCCCCAACAGTCCACGAATGGCACTGACTTATGAGGAAAGGCTTGGGTCTAGCTCTTATCTCTTTCTAGACTGTCCTTCAGAACATTTTGGAGTGCTGATTTGGTGGTTATAAATTTCCTCAGGTGTTTTTTGTCATGAAAGTATCTTATTTCTCCATCAGTTTTGAACGATAGTTTTGTGGGGTTGAAAGTTGTTCACCTCTAGAATTTGGAATACTTCACTCCAAGCTCTCCTTGACTTGAGAGTTTGTGCTGAGAAGTCAGCTGTGATTCTGATGGGCTTTCCTTTATAGGTGATGCTTCATTTCCCTAACAGCTTTTAAGATTCTATTCTTGTGTTGAATTTCTGGAATCTTGACTATGATATGCCTGGCTGTAGAATTTTTTTGATCATGGCTAAGTGGAGTGCTATATGCCTTACTTATCAGTATGTCAATTTCTTTTTGTCTACCAAGAAAGTTTTCTGCCATGACATCTGTGAACATTTTTTTGATGTCATTTGTGGTATCTCCTGCTTGTTCATTGACTCCAATTAATCTTAAGTTATTCTTCTTTGTCTCATTTAGCAGCTACTTGGTTGATTTTTCATGTTATCTTGCTATTTTTGAGAAATCTTTCCTTTCCTGGTCACTAACTGCAAGCCTGTCTTCAATTTCTGAGATCCTATCCTCACATTGGCCTAATCTGCTTCAAATACTTTCAATGGAATTTTCATTCTCCTAGATTCTTGCTTGAATCTGCTTTATAGATTCCATTTGTTGTGTATGCTGAGCTTCCATAATTTTCTAAGCTTGTCTGTCTTTTTGTCTGTATCTGCTCTAGCATTACTAAGCATGATCATTATTTGAGAAATTTCTCATTTCATTTTTTCCAGAACCTCATCCAATTGCTTTGTTGTTATCACTTCAGAGAGGCCTTGTGGGGGGCTTTCAGATTTCCTCACCTACATTTGCCTTTGGTGAACTTGATGTCTGGGGTTGCATTTTGTTTAAGTGCCTTCTCATTTTTTCTTTTTTCTTTTTTTGTTTATTATCTGGGGTGATGCTTGTAAATTGCCTATGGTGGGTTGCTTTATTGCTAGTATTTAGGATTCTTAAGTGATGACTGCTTCTCTGAGGTATCTTCCAGGTATAACTGGTTTGTGGGTTTTTACCTCTTCGGTTTGTTGGAGATGAGAAGTTGTTGCTTTTTTGTCCTAGTCCCTAGTTCTTAGGCACTGTATACAGTATTTTCTGTGACCCTTACTCAATATTAGTCATGGAACACCAGGACCAACAGCTGTTAGAACAATTATGTCAATTTTGGCTATCGTGGTACCAACAGCATCAAAAACATCCTAGAAAGTGACAAACTGAGGTTAATTTGCCACTTTTAACTGTATGAACTAGATTTGTGTTTATATAACAAAATCTAAAACAAATCAGAAAGTTATATGCAGTATACAGGTCAATTTTGCACTCAGGGGTTAAAATTTAAAATGTGTTAAGGAGAAAATCAAGAAGTAGAAGAAGAGAAAGAGATTAGAAGATCAGAGGACAAAGGGGGATCACACCAACTTTGGGAAACTGGTTCAGAAGACTGAAGGAAAAAAGACATTGAAGAGATAAAAGAAAGAACAAAACAGAACCACAACCACAAAGAGGCTAGGCACCAGGTTCACACTCATATAAGAACAAGATCAATCATGAAGGAGAAAGAGGGGAAAAAAAGAAAGAAAAGTTCCACTTCCAGGGTTCTCTCTGGTTTCACTAGAAGACAACTTGTGGAGACAGAGTCCCAGTTCATGAAGATCTCTCCCAGCAAGCCAGCAGTAGCTTTTTGGTGGATAGTGGATAATCTCAGTAGGCCTGCCCCGAGACCAGACTCATTGGGCTTGCTGCCATCCAAGCAATTTCTATGGGTCTGAGCCCAGCTGAGAGCTGCTAGATGGAGCTGGCAGCAGTTTTGGGTTTTGGGCTTATCCAGCCCATCTCCGAAATGGCTCCCAGCTAATTGCTCTCTCTAATGGGAGGGCTAAGTCCTCTGTACTCACCACCAGCCTGTGCAGTCCTCCATGTCTATATAGAAAACACCTTCCCATCCTCATTGTGGTCCAGGAAGGTTTATAATTATAATTTCAAGGAGACCTTATTGGAATTCAAATCAGCTAATTCTAATCTACCACTTCCAGTGCAACCCATGGCAAGAAGAAAGACACTGAGACATATATACAGTTGTGGGGAGCCAAAGGTTCCTAAGTCCAGCCAAGATGGTGTTTACCAGAACAAAGGCCATGACCCAGAGCCCTTCCCAGGTTTTATTAATTCTCCATGAGAGGAGTGGTTCAGGGATGAGTGACAGTGAGAGTGGTGGGAAATACGTGACTGCCATGACTACCATGAGCTGGGCCAGGTAGGAGGTCTGGGATCACCTCTGTGATAAGCAGAGGGCAAGAAACACAGAAAGAACAATCTGCATAACAACAGAGATAATAGCTAGTAATTTGGGGTTGGTGCTTCAGTTCTGATCTACAATCCTTTTTGCCCTAGGAAGTCATAGCCTCTTTCTTGAGGCTCAGTTCCAGCGGACAGCATGGAGCACAGCTCTCCATCCCTCCTGGCTCAACCTTGTATTCAGGGAGTCACTGGGTGGGGTAACACTAACCTGTCACTTTGCTTCAGAGATTACACATCGGTTCCTCAGCCTGCCCAATTTACATTGCTTAAAGCCAATTGAAGGGACAAAGAAATAACCTAGCAAGCTCTGTACATATCTGTACATGGAGACAGGGCCAAGTTTATCCAAAATGGAGACAGTTGCTCCTCTTTTCAAGGAGAGTCAAGGAGAGTCATGTCTGTGGTTCTCCACAGTCTTCTGCTCCCCTCCACTACCACGCCTCTCTGCAGAGGCCTCTAGGGTTGCAGCCATCACAGCCACTTTGGGCCCACAGGTTGGAACTGCTCCTGTCATGCAGTGAATCCCATCTCAGGGAGAAGGCACTGCCAGCCACCTCCTCCTGCACTGAAGTCTCTCTCTTCACTCTCTCCCTGGGCTTCAATTCACACTTCAGATTCTACCTGGGTCCAGTGGACCCATTTGCCTCCTCTGGTCTTCCTCATGATCTATATTCCAGTGTATGGATGGTGACTCTCAGAGAGGCTGTTTTCTCTGCTGTTTAGTACTCCACCGTCTTGGTCTCTCTCCCTTGGCCTGTTTTCTACACTATTTCCAGCTCCAAGCAAACCTGCTTTCCATCTGTCTATGATCCATTGTGGATATTTAAAGTATATTGATCTTATACTGTGAGTCTTTTATGAGTGGCTTCTCTTCCTTAGTGGCTCTGAGCTTTTCCCCCCTTACAGCTTGTGTCAGAACTTCTTATCTTGTCACAACTGAATAATTCTCCATGGTGTGGATACACTGCACATGGTTTACCCATTCATCAGTTGATGTGCACTTTGACCTACTGTGCATGGCACTGAGAGAATATGAGGATTCTGACACTTAACTGCCGCACGGGTGCAAGAAGGTGCTTGCTAAAAAATGTAGATTTGTGGGTCTGTGTTTCCAGACAGTTTGATTGCGTGAAACTGGATGGCTCCCGGGAACCTGCATTTTAGAAGCATCACTCCCTGGGGACTCTGATGAAGGCATCTGCTGTCCCTTTGCAAGATGAAGCCCTGGAGCAGTGGTGGTGACCCTAAGGCACTGGCACTGTAGTGGGCTGTTGGCGTCACTGAAAATTCTAGAAGGTCCACCATCATTGCCCTCGACTGTCTTTTAGGTCATGCCTCCTGTCATCCTGAGCCTTGGGCTCCTCAGTGTCCTGTGGCCAGTGGTTACAGGTACCGTCGGCCAGGTATGTCTCTATCCTGAGCAGCAGGCTAGGCTTAGGCTCTCTGAGCTCAGTCAGTTTTATTATAGGCTTCCCTACCACCCTGAAGGCTGATGGAGCCCAGGATGCCTTGACACCATGCCTGCCCGCCTTGCGTTGTGACTACCCCACCTCCACATAACAGGGGACCCGCCTTGGCGAGTATGTTAGTTTTGCAAGGCAGCTATAGCAAAGCACCACAGGCCAGGTGGCTTCAGCACGGAAGTTTATAATCTCATAGCTCTGGGGGCGGCAGGGAGGGTCTGGTCCGAGCCCTTTCCTTGGCTCGCAGATGGCTGCCTCCTTATCTTCCTGCATCGCCTTCCCTCTGGACCTCTCCGTATCTACTTTCCCTCTCTGTTTGGCCCTAGACATAATGGATTATGGGCTGTTATGGATTAAAAACTGGTGGTCAATTTAGCACCAGTTGAATTAAATCAGCATGGTGCTGAGTGTAGATGGCCCACCTGAGGAAAGTTGCCAGCATAAATAAAGACATGGAGAAGAAGAGATAGGCATTGTGGGTTCTCCTAAGTGTTGCTGTCTCGAGCTGTTGGTTCTCCTGGAGGAGCTCATTCAGCCATTATCATCAGAGGAGCTCAGGACCTTGTTGCTGAGAGTGACTGTAGTTCACTTTAGGGGAACTCTGCTCCTCACATTGAGCATCGCTTCCTGGCTCCGGAGGGGAAGACGTGTGCTGGAGAAGCTTGTCACGCTGGCTTCCTGACCTGTACTTGACTGTTCTCATCATCAAGAGGAGCTCGGGACCTTGTTACTGCTGAGGAGTGCTGTGGTACTATTCAGGGAAGCTCTGGTCCTTATTTTGAGCGTTGCTTCCTGGCTCCAGTGCGGAACCCTCAACCTACTGGCACAGCTCCTTCACCCCACTGGCACAGACTTTCTAGCTTCCACCACTGACCTTTGGACCTTCCCAGCGCAGATCCATAAAACAGACTGGTGTGAGTCATTGTTGTGGGTTCTAGACCTCCAGTTGGACTTGTGGGAGGCATGGTCATGGGTTTTGGGTCTTCATCTGGCCTCATGCAGGACATCCCTGTGGGATCCAGGCCCTTAGCTGGATTTTCTAGGTCTTTAGTGTTGTGGACAGATTTCCTGCCCTTTCTTGCATTTAACTCTGGGTGACCATCATAAAATAATATTATAAATTCTGTGTCCTGTATGTAATTGTTTTCCTTACAACCCGTGACTAAAACATGGACTGACCCACCCTCATGAATGATACCTGCACCTACTGCGATTTCAAATAAGGTCACCAAGTCAGGCGCCGGAGTGAGGACTTTGACATGCAAACTTGGGGTAGAAGGTGAAACACAGTTCAGCCTCTGCTGGGTGGGCGTGTACCCAGCCAGGGTGTCTTTGTCTGCTCACTTGTTCCCTTGGAGAGGGAAGGGACGGTTGGCGCATGGCGAGGGGCCTGGGTTCTGTAACCAAACATCTTTGATTCTGCCTCAGCAGATGCATGCGTGAGTGCCTGGCTCATGCACTAGAGGTTCTTGCAGCGGGGCAGGAGTGAGACTCGGCTCTCGCCAACCCTGTACATCTGAGCTGAGGGCCACTGTCCAGGCCTGCCTGTCACCTCTTTGCCTTGCTTACTACCTTCCCTGGAATACACTGCACTCTCACCCCTCTCAGCCTCCTCCTGCTCATTCTTTAAGACTCAATGCTAGTGCCACCTCCTCCCAGAAGCCTTCCTGGCTCATCTGGTATGGCTGACCTAGGTGTCCCCTTCTATGCACCTGCACTCCCCTGGTCATGAGTGACCCAGGAGTGTCTGAAGGCAGGACAGCTGGCCTTGTTCTTCTCTCTCAGCAGGGCTGGCACCTTAGCCTGCTCTTCTTGGCAGCCCAGCCTCCCTCCAGGTCCTCAGCTCAGCTCTGGTCAGGGGTGCAAGGGCTCCACTGTGTGCCAGAGCAGACGGGTATGGGGTGTGCTCTGGGGTGGAGTGGGAATCGGGGCTCAAACAGACGGGACCCAGACAAGGCCCTCGTTCAGTAGGGATCGTGGCAGCAGCGCTGATGATGCAATGATGCAGGAGCTTTCACAGATCAACAAATGAGATACCCAGGATGCCACGAACTTGGTCTGGAGTGCCTGGAGGTCATGTGACGGTCACCGTTGAGGGGTGGGCATCAGTACATACATACTGCTCGCCCTCCCAGCACTGATGGCCCCTTGAGGGCCCTGCTGTGTCCACAGGAGCACTAGCACCTGGGCGAGAGCTGGTGCAGCTGTTGGGCTCCTGGTGCATCCCAGGGGACCCACGCCAGGGGAACTCAGAGCCAGTTTTTATCTTTGATCAAGTCTGAAACTCCTTTTTTTTTTTTTTTTTTGGTCTTTTTAAGACAGGGTTTCACTATACAGTTCAGGCTGGCCTTGAACTTATTTTGTAGCCCAGCCTGACCTCAAACTCACAGCAATCCTCCTGCCTCAGCCTCCTGAGTGTTGGAATTACAGGCATGCTCCACCACACTAGCTTGCTAGTATTTTATTGAGGAATTTTTTCATCTATGTTCATTAAAGAGATAGACCTACAGTTCTCTTTTTTGGTTGGGTCCTTTTCTGATTTGGAATCATAGTAATGCTTGCTTCCAGAAATGACTTTGGGAGTAATGCTTCTCTTTCAATTTCATAGAGTTTGAGTACTGGCATTAGATTGTCTCTAAAGTTCTTACAGAATTAGGTGGTGAATCTATTGGAATCTCAGTTTTTCTTAGTTGGTGTTTTTTTAAAATTACTTCTTCACTGGATCAGCTTTGGTAATTCATATGTATCTAGGAGTCTATTTTCTTTTTTTTTTTTTTTTTTGTGGAGTTCAGGTTCTCCAAATAGTTCCCAATGATCTTCTGGATTTCCGCAGAATCCATTGTGAAGTTTCCTTTTTCATTTTTTTTGCGGGGGGAGAGGGTTACTGGGAATTGAACTCAGGGCCTCATGTTTGCCAGGCAGGCACTGCGCCACTGAGTTTACTTCCTGGCCCGTCTTTTTCATTTCTAATAACATGGACTTAGGTCTTTTCTTTGCTTATTTTGGCAAGACAGGGCATGAATTTTTCTATTTTGTTTATTTCTTCAAAAAAGCAACTCTTTGATGCATTGATTCTTTGTATTGTTTGTTTAGTCCCCTTTCATTAATTTCTGCTCTGATCTTTATAATATCCTTCCTTGTACGAGCTTTTGATTTGGTTACTTTTTGTTTCTCCAGGACCTTGAGGTGCACATTAAGTTATTTATTTGAGCTCTCTCTGTTTTTCTGATGTGGGCATTCATTACTATAAACTTCCTTCTTATGATTGCTTTCTTTTATTTTATTTTCTTTCTTTCTTTTTTCTTTTTTTCTTTTCTTTTTTTTTTTTTTTTTTTTTTTTTTTTTTTTTTTTTTTTTTTTTTTTTTTTTTTTTTTTTTTTTTTTTTTTTTTTTTTTTTTTTTTTTTTTTTTTTTTTTTTTTTTTTTTTTTTTTTTTTTTTTTTTTTTTTTTTTTTTTTTTTTTTTTTTTTTTTTTTTTTTTTTTTTTTTTTTTT
>RJWM01001202.1:0-165485 GCA_004363535.1 Dasyprocta punctata
GAGAGAACCATCAGCTCGAAACAGCAGCCCTTGAAAGAACTCACAACACCTCACTCTTCTCCACATCTCTATTTATGTTGGTAACTTTCTTCAGGTGGGCCATCTTTACTCAACACCAGCTGAATTAATTCAGCTCAGCTGGTGCTAAATTGACCACCAGTTTTTAATCCATAACACATAGCAAGATCCTATCTCAAAAGACAAAAAAAAGAAAAAAAGAAAAGAGAAGAGAAGAAAAAAAGAAAAAAGGAAAAAGAAGAAAAAAAGGAAAGGGGAAAGGGAAAAGGGAAAAGGAAAAGAAAAGGGAAAAGAAAAGAAAAAGGAAAAGCGAAAGGAAAAGGAAAGGAGGGGTCCTGATGGCACAAGTCAGGATGAAACAAACAGGACCTTTGTGGAGAAGTAGCAAGTGGTGATGGAACTAAAACATGATGAATACTTAGTTCTTGGTTTTAAACACTGAAATATAACTTTGGTTAGCTTTTGGTTAGCTCCTAGCCAGAAGCATAACTTGTTTTCAAGCATATGCTTCTGGCTAGGATCCTATTTCTGGTTTGATACTGTGGAAGACTGCTAGAAAACTTGCACTACTACTGAATAGCATAACTATGCATGAATTCTAAGCTTTCTGCTAGTTATTGTACAATTCATTTGCAATTCAAAGATTTGGGCAGGAGCACACAATTGGCAAGTTACATACCCTAGCAATCAGTTTGGAAGAAAGAAACTATCCTGAAGTGGAGGGTGGGAGCTAAGGGAGGTGGGGGCACAGTATCAATGTAATACTGAGTTTAAGATGGGGCAAGAATTTCTGGTGTGTTATTGTACTTAAAGTGACTGTAGATAACAATGTGTTATACATTTCAAAACACTAGAAGAAAGGATTTTGAACTTCTTTGCCGTAAAGAAATCAATGTTTGAGGAGATAAATATGCTTAACCTGATTTAAATATTACACAAAGTATACATGTACTGAAACATAACATGGCATGTAATAAGTATGTGAAATTTTTATGTATTAGTTAAAATATTTTTAAAAATTGAAAAAAAGAAAATAACTAACATCTTAGCTTTCAAATTTATCACAGAAACTGTCTCCCACAAACTCATGTAACAAAGAATTCTCTCAAAATAGAAATGTTTTAGGGTTGAACAATCAAAATGCAAAATATCCACTAGAGTGCATTCACATGTCCAATGTACAAAAACTCACTTAACACTTCTTCCAAAAAGGTATGCAACCTCATAAAGTGTAATCATTTCTTATTCAATTGAAAATGCGGACCTTCTTCACAGGAACTGTCAGGTCTCATTCGCTGCCACATTCAGGACCTTAAGGAATGCCTATTCCTCCCCAGGCCCATAGTAATCCTATCACAATATTCTGTAACCTAGCCATGACATCACACAGTTAACCTATGTCAAAAATCCCATGCACAATAATTGAAGAAACTGAGGAAAAATAAATACAAAATTAGTTATATTGACATAGGAGGAAAAAATATGAACTTTTGTTTTTGAAACTAGTTATAAAGCTTTGGAATAGCATTTGATTTATTTCATCTAGTATTTGTTTTTGTTTGTTTGTTTGTTTTTTTGCAGCACCGGGGATTGAACTCACCACCTCACACCTGCCTGACAGGCGCATAAGCCGCTGAGCCAAACTCTCAGCTCATCTAGTATTTATTCTGTGTTCCATTAACTTGCAGCAGAATTCTAACAAAGGTAGCGGGTTTATCTGGTAGGATGATCGAATTCTCATTTCTGAGAGATAGGTAGAGCTGTAATATTCTACTAACTGAACACTGAATGAGAGTATAACAATAAGGAAATCTGCAGTCTTTGAGATTACTGCATATTTCCTCCAGCTCCCACTGTATGGCAGTAACTTGATTTCTTCTTGGTAGACTATCATAGTCAACACTGTAACAGCAATTTTGCCTGTTTGTCCAATTGCATAAGGAATTTAAAGTGGCCAAATGTAGTCTCAATTTCCAATTTAGTAACTGCATTTTTGTGTAACCTTATCACATAACCTCTTTACACAGAGAGTTGTGCTTTTCTTGTGAATTCTTCAGCCAGAAGCAGTATTATGTGGGGAACTTCAATAATATAGAAGGCCACAGTACTTAAATATCAAGTGTCTCTGGCACACCTTGTTGGATAGAGGTACATGACAGAGACAAGCCTTTTTTCATGAATAATTCTTATTGAGAAATAATAGCTCATCAGTTGGGTCTTTTTGGGTAACAGACACCTTCTCTTAGAATTCTAGGTAGTTGTATAACCTGATTGTCAACTTGACTGGATTAACCAACTCTTAGTGATGTGATTGGATTGTGAGGGCACTAACCCCATCAATTAGTTCATGGCTGAGTGGACTCTTAGACTGTGAAGTCTAATTGGAGGAAGTGGGTAAAGGGGGACTACATCTGGGCCTAGCCACTGTCTAGATATTTCCCCCTGCTCTGTGCTTCCTGGATGCCACCAGCTGAGCAGGCCTTGAAGTTCAAGTTCCATCCGAGCAATAGAAAGTGACCAGTATATGTAGTAAGCCTGTGCGCTGTGGAGTATTAAATGACATACCTGGCCTCCATAAAACAGTTGCCAGTAGCAAACCTCCCCTCCCTCCTGCCACTGTGACAACCAAGAAGATCTCCAAACATTGGTGAGTGTTTAGATAAATTGCTAAATTTTGCTTCTGGAAGGCAAAATTGCCTCGTCAACTAGATATGGATGCCTTCTTTGAACTTCATCCACAAGTACCCTGTGCCAGTGCTGATAGTTAAGAAAATCCTATGACATTCCTATGCTGCCTTCTCCTGTCACGTTGCCTCTCTTGACTCAGCATGAGAGTTCATTTGGATAACAAACATGTTGGAAATCGGGTCAAGCATGATTTACAGATGGTTCTGTGTAATGTTACTAACCAGCCAACCATGGGGGGGTGTTAAACTTCCTGTTCAGAGGTGACAGCAAATGAGTTGAAGGAAAAACCTCCAAGAAAACTTCCTATTGGCTTCTTGTACAGAAGAAATATGGTATTATGCATATTCATAGAATGAACTAGTAAATTTGAATGGAATCAACCAATTTCTCATACACACCTAGGGGATACCTGATAGCCAGTTAACTGCATTAGAAGGGATAGGGCTATAACAGCTTTCTCCCCACTAGCAGACATGCCATGGTCTTAGATTTGGTTCTCTTACCTCTAGCAATATCACTATTTATGGACTTACTGAATAATTTACATATTATTATGGATAATCACATTGGTCTAGCCAAGTACTTACTACCCAGAAGTAAGATAATGTGCTTAAAGTCTTATTTTGTTGACTTTTATCAGGAACCTTGATTCCAAACACTGGGACAAATTTAGTTCTGAGGACAGATAAAAGACATTTAAAGCTGTGGTCTTTGGGATGTAGTGCATCCGCTCCCACTCCCCCACACAAACAACTGGTATCTGATGTTGTTTCTCTCATGTTAATATTACATGGATTCAAGAACTAAAATGTTGACATTGGCTATTCTGTTAGCTCCAATGATCCACTCATGTTTTGCTTTCTTTTCTGCCTACGCTGGACTCCTAACATTTTGAAGCTTTGATACTTAAGTTCAAAATTAAAACGGATTCAAAAGCTAAAAGTTTAAATTGGCACATAATTTAGATTCTTTATACAATGGATAATCAGACAAAAAAGATAGTTGTCTTGTTAGTTGGCTCTCAATCTTTTAATTTATTGCTACACAGTGAGAGCAAGAAAGAATAGACTGTAGTAGTTTTGTCCCCACAAACAGACATATTATGGCCTTAAATTAAGAAACAACAAAAAGGAATATAGAGGAAAAACTGAAGCTACTCTGGGGAATGTTCTTACACTACCATGTAAATCATAGCAAATGCAAATCAATTAAGGTGTGTCAGAAATAATACTTTGGCTACTATATCAGAAAAGAAAACCAATTAGTTAAGGTAGTGGTCAAGGCAAAGACAAAATATTACAGTTATATAGAAGGCAAGGTCTCATGATCAGGTCATTAAGACAGTTAATTTCTATCCATATGTTGTTGCTCTTTTAGAATACTGGGTATTCTAAGTTTCTCATCTCTTTCCTATCCTTTAAAGTATTAAAATGACTAGTATAATTTGTAGAACATCCATAAGAAAACGCAGCAAATCTAGAAGAGTGGACATAATCAAAAGGCCGTGGCCTTGACAATGCATGCACTGTGATAGCTGTAACCAAGAACACTTTTGTATTTAATATGAAAGGTTTGTGTGGAAACCGTAGTCAGGAGAAATCAGCAATAACCAGTAGTTTTCAGTTGCATAATATCCACTTGCTCATCCCAAAAGAATTTTAGATGCTGCCTTCATTCATAGAAGAGTAGGCACCTGGCCTAATCTTAGTCAACACTGCACTTTCTACAAGGACTCTGAACCTTAAGCCTACCTTGCAAGGACAAGAACAAGTGGCAGATTCAGTTACATCCTCCTAACCAGTCTATTCCAACTACTCAACAGTCCCTTCATTAACAGGTAGGAACTTACAGGGTCAGGCACCTGTGCTTGTGAGAGAAGTTGCTAACTGGCTAACATTCCTTCAAAGTAATTTACTTCAGGTTAAGTCCTCTGGGAAAAAATACAAGGAGCCTAGTTAAACCTGTCAAGGCCACCCAGTCCCTCTTTAGGGTAACCTGGAGTAAAATTTGCTTATTATAATACTAAATTCTCTGTCTGAGAAGCATTCCTGTACACCATTTTTGAATATATATGAAGCATGGTCTCAAACCAAACATGCTCAGAATGTGCTTGCCTTATGTCCAATGGCAAATCTCTCAGTACCGTATGTTTAAGTTTCCCCAATAAAAGTCCTTGCTTCCTTTGTCTGGTGAGACAATTTTTCGGGAGTTGTTCCCAGTGTCCTTACCTGCTCCAAGTAATAACTTTTTTCACTCTTCTATCTCCTGGTTGTTCACTGATTTTGCACTCACTAAGCAGCAGATCCATTCTATTTGGCTCTAAACCTTTGCTTCTCCCTCCCTTGACCCCTAACACTTTCTTGATTCCTGCACACCAGTTCTGAGTCTCTTAAATATCCAAGCAAATTCTGTTTTCTTCGCTTTTGTTACTTGCAAAATATGACCCTGATATAATAAATAAAAAAGAATGCATAAACATACAGAAAATCTATTTTTAAACGACTTACTAGAAGTCTATTGCATCTTTTCAAAGAACAGACTTTTGTACTGGGTAACGCTCCTCCCTTGTTCTCTGTTGTTTGTATACTTACATTTTTTCTATTTTCAATCTTTTGAGAGAGGGTGTTATTCTACTATGACCTTTCATTTGCATTCTTAGCTCATTAGTTTTCAATCCCCTTAGTATTTTAGTATCTGTACTTGAAACCATAAATTACCTTTACAGTGTTTTCCAGGGTCTTACAAATTCTTTTTTTTTTTTTTAATTTTGCGGCACCGGGGATTGAACTCACAACCTCGCACCTGTCAGACAGGCACTTAAGTCACTGAGCCAAACTCCTGGCCCTGGTTTTTTTTAGGCAGGGTCGCACTGTGTAGTTCAGACCGACCTTGCCCTCACGTTGTAGCCCAAGCTGGCCTCGAACTCACAACACTCCTCCTACCTCAGCCTCCTGAGTGCTGGGATTAAAGGCTTGTGCCACCACGCCCAGCCGGGTCTTACAAATTCTTTGTTTTGTTTTGTTTTTTGAGACAGGGTCTTACTATCAAGGTCCTACAAATTCTGATGTGTAGTGCTCTCATTTTGTTTACATATGAAGTTTCTTTCCATTTAATACAAAAAACTGAAAAATACTAAGTTACTAAAGACTCCTATCTTGATAACACTTAAGGTATAATTGAATTGAGGAACATAATCAGTTTTTTTTTAGTCCTGAGACATTTAACTTTTTTTTAAAGTTTATTGGTACATTTTAGATATACACAGTGTTAACATTCATCATAAGGAATTTTTGTACCTGTACGTGGCATGTCTTGCTTCTTTTTTTCCCACTCCTCCCCCCTTCCTTCAGTTCCTTTTCCCCTTTATTTTCCTTTTTCCTTCTCCCTTCTCCTCCACCCACCCTTACTCCCCTTCTCATCTAAACATTTTCTTCCCATTTCCCAATATCTCTTATACATTGTGGTCCTTATTTACACTTATGGTTCCTCACACTAAAGAAACCACGCAATATTTACATGTATGTCTGATTAATCAATTCTTGATGGGAAAATAAGATTAATAACTTGGCTTAGTGTACTTCAAAGCTCTTTTGAGGTCAGAGACTAACTCATTAGTCATTGACAAACTTACACTTAATATATTCTTCACAAGTCACTATGATGTTGCAAGCTACACAAAGATGGGATCACCTGAGTTAAGTTTCACAATAGAGATCAATTCCGACTGCTACGTAAGCTCTTCCGACTGCTAGGTAAGCTCCTCTTAACAACTACTGCAAATGACAAGTCAGTATGAACACAGCAGAAGCTAAAAAGACAAATATACTGGCTCATGTAACCAAATTTCAAGACTGCCACAATTATCACTGGGTTTCAGGGACCAAAGAAATGCTATTTGCCAACACTTATGCTGGCTTTATTCTTTCCTACTGAGGTTGGCTAATCACGGTTGCCAGCATTCTTCTGGGATTATAACTTCCTAGCTTAATCATACCTAATTTCAAATTTCATAATTCTGGGAAGAGGCTCATTTTTGTCTCTTTCTGTTGCAATCACTGTGACTAGAAGAGATGAGAAACAATCTAGCCTACTTGGGCTAGATAACTATTGTCAGTCAATCACTTGTGTTGAAAGGTTTATATGTGAAATCTTAGTATGGAGAAAGGAGGGCAGTTTTCAAAAAAGGAGTACTAGTCTAGAAGAAATAGTTTCAAAGAAACATTAATCATACACATACTCACACACTTTTTAGGGTCTACCATAATAAACTCTTTTAGTCATTTAAAGTTTACCTAAACAAACTGTAATGGTAGAGCCTTTTCAAGTCAAAGGGTGGAAGAAAGGAGAGCACAGTGAGAACGGATTCACTGTAACAATCACACTGGTAGGAATACTTAAACCAAGTGATTGGTATTTAAACATACACCCAAGTTAGTCTAAATATTTCAGATAACTTTGAGCATTAGTCATAAAAAATAAATATTTCAGCATAAAAAAAGGTGGATTTTTAAAACACTGGCTTACTTAGTAACAACATTCAGAGGGAGAATACACTATACATACAGATTTCCACTTAGCCTGAAGAAGCAGTTTGGTTACCCAATGATTTCTTAAAGTTTTTCTGTAGCCAGAGAAAACACTGGTGTAGATCATCAATCTTTCTAAACCTGAGATGACTTTGTAAACCCTTAAGGTATTTAGTAAGAAAAGAGAGAAATTAAGACTTAATTACTATGCAACCCCCCGAAATCATAATATCACAGCTATAGAAAAACATTTAAATACAAAAGTTATAAAACTAAGTACATGTAACAGTTTTATCATATATACATATATGTAGTATCAAAATACCTCTACTTTGATAACTAAGTTTTTGAGATTAAAAAAAGATTTCAAACATTTTTAGATACAAAAACATCAGGTTGCATTTATTCAAAACAAAATAAATTGAAGTAACCATATGTACATCAAGATAAATATTTAACATTGTGAAAAATAGTAAACAACTGCAAATTTCTCAGTATCTTAATGACATAGTTTATCATTTTCAACCATTTCTGTTAAAAAATAAATCTGATTTTAAACTGATGTCAATGTTCTTTTTTGCTTAAAAAAAGACAAAATACTTGGAAAAAAAGGCAGGTATCCAGTCTCACCAGTTAAGAAATAACATTTACAATCATCTAGATGTCATAATTTTAAAAACATACAAATTAAATATATAGGAAAATGTTAAAAAACATACATAAAGAACTATGTCCCATATAAAATATAAATGCACCTTCTATTGAGTATATAGGTATAAAACTATTCTGACTTAAAAGTAGATTTTATAAAATGTCAGAGTAGCAGGTATTATTTTCCTAATAAAATGTCTAAATAAGATTATCTCTACCCCAAACAATACTATCAAGATTTCTTAGCAAAAGTATAGCATATACATGGAAAGACATTGTCTTATATTTGTTTCCAAGTCTGATTTCCATTAAAACATTTTCTATAAATTATAAGATCTACAGACAAAAAAGATGAGATCAGCATCTTATATTTTTAAGAAGGTTCGTGAAACTTAGTACTTAGATATCCCCAATATTTAAACTCTAGAATGATGCTTATAAGATCCTCCATAATGATGATTATGACATTATTTGAACCACATATTGGTTTCTTCTTAGTTTTCTAAGTAAGCAATGAAGTTCTTTTCCGTTATTATGAAACAATCATGACTTTTGCCAACAATGCTGTTCCACTGTGGGTTTACATGAGGCACCACGCTACAGTAAGAGCAGCTACAATGCCGTTCAAAATTGCCATGCTATAGCCCATGTGGAAAGAATGTCCAGTCAGTTTCCTAGAGAAAAAGGAAAAACACAAATCAAAAAGGGAACATATAATTTAGTATAAGAAAAACATCAAGTTTTAATGAAAGTTCTTTAGACCTTGGAATGTTTCCCAAGTCTTTACATATTAATATCCAAGTGAAAAAACTACTGGATGTTTTGCAGGATTAGTAGATAATGGATTTTAAGTTCTCTTTCAAAACTTTTCTTTAACAGTGATTAGAGAAAAATACTGAGTTTGATCCACATACTTTATTATATTTCCTAGTCACTTTGTGCAGCCATAAAATGGTTGCTTTAATTTTCAAAAAATTTATTACAGAATACACACTGCTATTAATTAACATCAAAATACTCCCCCTGCTTTCAGCACTTATTTCATTATTCTTGCCACTTTCTGAAACAATTGTGGCAGTCTTCTTTTATGTCTTTAGTTGTGCTGTTGGGGCTACCTCAATGTCCACAATGAATTTTTACCTTTCATGGTCATTTTAATTTCAGGGATGCTCCAGAAATTGCATAGTGCAAGATCCAGCGAATAAGGTAAATGAAGACACACCATAATGTTTTTTATTTTAAAGAAATTCCTATAAATATTTGATCAAAAAGGAATGGTTAAAAAATATAGTGATACTTAAAAAAATTTTACTGCATTAAGACGCACTGCCACTAATCTCCTTCAAAACATTTTGAACACTTACCCCACTGTTCTTGGCAATGTGTCTTTTACTGTATTAAGTTTTTAAAAATGTAAACATTCACCATATTTTATAATCACCAAATGTAATTCTAAGGTATGAATTTTATTATAAAAATGTACTTGCATTAATTAGCATTGTGTTTTCATGTTCTTACTTAGTAGTTAGAAATACATAGTACTTCAAGCATTTATCCTGTTTGCGTCATTTTTGGGTTATGGAAAGAAACTTCTTTGAGCACATTTCTATGTGAATGATTCAGAGTAAATCTTTGCAAACATTTCCGTTCTCAACCTGATAGATTACTTAACTAAAGCAGCTTTTAATGAGTTCCTAACAATCAGCTAAGACACATCTCTTACTTGTGATTACTCTGGGTAAGAACTTCATGTGCACAGATTTTCCCTGACATTTGTTTCCCTTAAAACAACTTTACAGTCCTCCCATTAACCACATTGCAATAACACTTTTTTCCTTATCCTAATAAAGGTTAAGACATACTAAAAAAGAAAAGAAACAAAAAAGTACATCCAACTGGTATCAGATGTCACCAAATGTCAAATTTCTCTCTTCACTACAGAATATCAAATTGAGGGTGTGTGTGTGTGTGTGTGTGTGTGTGTAAAAATGCATTGTGAATCAAAATGAATGCATAAGTCAATCACATCTCAATTTAAAAATATTTTACTAAATACACTGAAAGAACTTCAGTGGAGGAAGTTTCTTAGAACAATCTAGGAATATTACACATTGTTAAGGTATCAATTTTTTAAAGAAAATCTATGAATTCATTGAGCTCTCAGAAGTACCTCAGTAGCACTTTTTTGAGAAGGAAACTGACACTATGATACTAAGTGTCTAATATGCAGTAAGTATGTAAAAGACAAATTCAAATCACAACATAAAAATGAATACTTAGAAAGAAGCAAACTGACACAGACACTGGAATAGACTACTACATCCATAAAGATTTATGTAAGTATGAAGAGACAGTTTAATGATAAACATAATTTATATTCATAAAGCAAAATGACTAATTTCTTTTTACAACTCCCATATAATAAAGTCTAACTGGAAAAAGCATACAAAAAATAAAAATTCACATTGAGAGTAAGTAAAATTATAGCATTAGTTATTATTAATACTGCCAACCCAAAGAAGTGAGTGAATAATACCTGGCCCCACAAAACTGATCTGATTTTCTCGTCATGCAATCTGGGTTTCCAATCTGGACTACACAACTGAATGAAGGTAACAAAACAAATCCTATAGTCTCATAGCAATATAATGGAAATATTTAATTTTGATGACTATTTTATTTCAAAATCTATAAGGGTACTGAAATGGGCATAAAGGTCTTTTGAAAATGGTATTGCCATTTTTGAAGATACTGGTACAATGACTAATTGTATGTAGAATCTGATGTAGAAATTCAACTTACAATGCAATTTTTTTCAATTACTGGCATTCTCTCCATACACCGAAACATCCTTTATAGATTAATTTTTCTAAAACATCATTTTGCTCAAAATTCTTCTGTGTTAACTGGATACAAAATATATAGGCAAAGCAAACAATACTGCTAACAACGACAAGTCTGAGCTAGCTTTTACAAGGCATGGCACAGGTTGCCAGACAAAAAAGACAAGGGGAAAAGGACCACTCCCTCCTGCTTTAAATTCTATGATTATTGCAGTTTGAAGAGACAAAATAAGCAAAACGTTTCAAAAAGCTTTCATAGTTGTATACAGATTTTTCCTATTAAAATAGAAAACTGATCAACATTATCTGTATTTAAACTGACACAATGATGTAGGGAATATAATTGCATAAGTATTTTAGCACCAAAGAAGTCACTGATATAGCGAAAATAGGTGAATTTCTTAACATACATACTAATTTCGAATTTTAAGACCTGACAGTTAATTTGACCATAAAAATAACAAGCATAAACGTAAAGAGAATTCAACGATGAAGGCAAAATGGTTCTGAAGCAAAAGTTAGGATCCTAAAAATGGATTTTATTAGGCTTAGATAAAGTTACTGCAATACATTTCTGAAACCAAAATGAAAATAATAGGAAGCACTGCTCAATACGATTGAAATACTGGAAATACAGTTTCAAAGAAAGACTCATTACAACTATTTCCATATCGTAGAAGATGAACTGTACAAAAGGTACTATTATCTCGTTTTAGTTCCAAAGACTTCCTTCCTTTTTTTTTTCAGCACCAGGGATCAAACTCACAACCTTGCACCTGCCAGGGCAGGTGCTTAAGCCACTGAGCCAAACTCCCAGCCCTGGTTTTTTGAGGCAGGGTCGCACTATGTAGCTCAGGCCGGCCTTGCGTTCGCGTTGTAGCCCAAGCTGGCCTCGAACTCACAACGCTCCTCCTACCTCAGCCTCCCGAGTGCTGGGATTAAAGGCGTGCGTCACCACGCCCGGCTTCCTTTCTAATAATAAAAACATATATGATAAAGTGCTTACGTGGTGCCTATATGTGGTTGAATTCAAGGTCTACAACTAGACAGGGGTTTGAGTGTCAGCAATGAGTAAGGAGTATGGAGACAGAAAAACTGATCTTTTTGATCTTCAATTTTTTCCTTTACACAATGGAAATAAAAAAAGAACTTACACTACAGAGTTGTTGTGAGGATTAAGGATTAGGTATCTGGCACACAGCAAATGACAGTAAGTATTAGCTATATGGAAAACAAAGTTTAGTTACATAAGTGACTTTCAAATATTTTTGGTTAGCTACTACTCTCTTCTAAGCTAAACAACTAAACCTAAACCCACCTCAAACCAAAAAATCAATACCACTATACAAATAAACTTGGGAATTAGATTGAAGAAATGAATAGAAGTGTACACATGCATATCCACATGCTTTTGTTTGACATGCCTCTCTTTCCACTTGTTTATAATCACTTCTACTTTATAATTTTCTAGAGAATCTATACTTCTTTTACTTATATTCAGATTTTATTATACATTGGAAATTAATTTCTTGTAATATATTTCTGCCAGTACTTAATTGCAACTTGTAAAGTGAATACAACATGAAAGAATTACATCTTACTTATCTTCATTTTTTGGAACTAGAATACATTTAAAATTTAAGATTCAAATAAACTCAACGATTCTGGCAATTTAAGTGACTGTACTCTCATTTTTGAACCACAAACTAATGAATAAGCAACTGCCAAAAGCTCCAAATAATTTCTTGGGTTGTTTACTGTTTTTACATTGACCTTGGTTGATCTGAACTGAACCTCTGTATCAGTCATAAGTAGCAGACACTCTATTCTCTTGGGATCTTCACTCCTATGCCATATTTCTTCATGCATTTCTTTCTCCTCACATGTAGTCTCACCTAAGATGCTTTCATGACAAAATTCTTATAATTTAATACAGTAACTTCAATGCCAACTGATTCTGCTTTAAGAGAAAGCAGAATAAGAAATTACAGTTCTTTATTTGAAAGCAAAAGTATGTACTCCAAACCTAGAATTTAGAAAAAGATTTTAAGAAAAACATTTTAGTTACAGCAGACCTTCCATATCTGTAGGTTTCACATCTACAGATTCAATCAACCTTGAATCAAAAATATTTGGGAAAAAACTGTGTCTGTAAAGTGTAGACTTTTTGTCCTTAACCCATAAATATAGTACACTACTATTTTACATAGTAGTTTTACATTGTATAAGGTATTGAAAGGTAGAGATCAAAATATACAGAAGGATGTGCATAGGCTTCATGCAAAACTAATATGGCATTTTCCAGATGGGACTTTAAGATCTATGGATTTTGGTTTATGTAAAGGAGGAGTTAACACAGTCTTGGAACTAACTTCCTCTGGATATTAAAGGATAACTGTACTTAAAAACTTTCATTTCTTTTAGAAATAGAAAACTATATAAATTATTTTGTATGTTTGGCCCTAAAAGTTACTTATTAGAAACTATTGAAGAGATGAAGTTCTGTATATTCCAATGATCTTTATCTATGTTAACAGATTGGAACTTCAGAGAATAAATCTGACTTAACGTTATAACTCTCAAAACTAAAAACTGGGTATCAATTATTTACCCTTTACTTTTTATTCTAAAGTCCTTTATAACTTTCTCAGTTCTTGTTAATTCCTTGAGATTTACAGCATATATTCAGGAGGTAGAACAATGAGTAAAAATCAGTAGTACGCTTCAAGGTAATAGAATTAGTGACAGTATGCTAAGTGTTAAAAGTTTAGTAGAAAGTATTAATGAAACCTAAGTCTTCTAAAACAAGGCCTCACTTTGTAGTTCCGAACGGTCTTGAACTATGTAGCCTCGGCTGGCCTCAAACGTGTGTCACTCTTTCCACCCAACCTCCTGGGGTGCAGGATTACAGGTATATGCCACCATAACCAGGTGTGAAATAAATTATAAAGTGCTAATACCTAAGCTAAAAATTGAGGATGAGAGATTTTAAGAAACAATAATTTGTTACAGAAGCAAGAAACAATGGAGAGTATGGAAAAAGATATTTTGATAGAGTTACAGCGAAGAATGTAAAACATAAACTCTACTTGGGAGTTTAATCACAGCTTACAGGACTATTTTAACCTAAGTCTAATTATCTTTAAAATGATAGTAATTCCTATCACTAGTGTTCTTGTGAAAATAAAAGAAGATGTTAACAAGTATTTGTTGCAGTGTCAGGAGTTTATTGAGCACATGCTCAGTAAGAGAATAGGTAACAGTCATTACTGTTGGTCTTTGACTAGCTAGAGCTGCAGAGAGGAGGAGGAACAGAGGGCAATATGCAGTTTTACACTTGAATTACTGGCTGGATGAAATCTCATTCATGACCCATGACAGGAAACCCATGAGAACACAGAAGCAAAAACAAGTCAATTTTGGATATGCTAAACTGGAAATACCTGTATGACACAGAAGTAAGTCTCCTGGAAGCAAAGCAGAAGTTCTCAGGAGAAGACCCAATATGATCTATTAGGAACTGATATCACAGAAGTTAGGACACAACACCAGATTGGAAAATGAAGATTAAATTTCATAATTAAGAGGTCTACAGAAATTCAAAGTGAAAAAAAATTTGTGTAGGGGAGAGTGACTGCAGACATCTGTAGTAGCAACTGCTGTTTCTGGGGAAAGATGATCTCTTCTCTAGTCTTCCAAAACAGTTTGATATGAAAGGAAGTAGGGCAAGTCATGACTTTTTTTTTTCCAGGAGCACAGGGAAACCTGAATATTTAAAAAGTATCCTAACAAGAACTGGAAACAAGGAAATGTTGAAGTCATATGAAAGAAGGGATGGGAGAGAGGGATAAGATGAATTGGGAGCACAGGAAATAAAATCAAGTTTGGAAAGGCGGAGAGATACCCCATCCTTGAGATAAAAGAACTGAGTAGATGGATGGATGTGTAGACAAGGTAAATTTGTAATAAACAGAGGGTAGAATTAAAAAGTAGAAAGTGAAAATTCTTTCACAGTGACTTAATGAACTGGGAAATGCAGATGCACTCAATAGTTCAATGTAGTGAAAATTTTGAATTGCCACACAAACAAGTGACAAAGCCATATGGATGGATTCATGGATGTACCATATTAGCTGAGATTCTAGCTCAAGACTATAAAGCTATGAACTCTAGGTATATGGAACTTGGTTTAGGTGACTGAAATCCTTAGCTTCTTCATATGGAAAAGCGTAAGTCTTAGGATATTTTAAAATCAACTTGTGCAAACAGTGCAGATTCCAGGAAGAGAAAAATCAGCACCTCCTGAGAACCCACCATGCTGGGTCTGGGAAGACCCAACAAGAAGACAATTAACCAGCCTTCCTGGTGAGCGGCACAACGGGTTCTAGGAAGAGAAAAGTCAGTGCCACCAGTGAGCCTACTGGTACATGGGCTGAAAATCAACCCCTCATCAAAAGCAACCCACTAGTTTGGAGGACAGGCTAAATTGATAGCAACTAAAGTACCTAAAGCAACTAAATGCTTATACTGTTTGGTTGATTTTGTAGGCCTGGGGCCAGCAGTCTGAGCATCTCTTGAGAGGATGACAGTATGCAATATAGCAAACATGGGGGGATTTCCTTCTATCTTGCCCTTGAAATCCAATATTGTTCTCACTGTTTTGCTTTATTCTGATTGTTTTGCTTTATTCGATATTCTGTTTTAATTGGTTTGTTTTTTGTTTTGTTTTTGGTTTGATTTTGCTATACCTGATGGAATGCACAACTACTGTGAAGATAACAAGATATACTATGGTTTTCCTAGTATCCTGCTTTGAAGTTCTGTACCACTTTTACTTTTTTTTTTTGATTGGCTTTGTTCTGTTTTACTTTGTTGAATTTTACTATCTTTAAAATAAAATTTAAAGAAAGACAAAAAAATAAAATGAACTTGTGATCTGCTATTTTAACATGCTGCTAGCTTTACTCCATGGTCCTACCTCCGACCTGAACTTTCTTTTGCTATCTCTATAAACATTCACTTTTACAGGACAGGTAACTTGATACTTCTTTCTTTATATGAAGCCTGGTAATAGGAATCTAATTTTTCTTAAGTGTTCATAACTGCTACAGTATTTAATGCACTTACTTTGGCTTTCTAATTCTTAAATTTGAAATAAAGTTATTTCCTTGCCACTAATTTATATCACCTTCTCTTCTTTTTAGCCCTGTGAAGCATTTCCCAGAATTAACAATGAAAGAGTTTATTGTAAATTCATAATCTAAAAAAAGAAGTGAGTAAAATAAATATAATGGGTTCATAAATGTCATGTTTACCTCGTTATGAAAGCTGTAAGCTTTCCTGTTTCTTCTTGTACATAAGGCTACTTTATCATCATTTTATTCATTAAAGCTCAAAAACTCAGTAAAAATCAGTAGGTTTACTGATCAAGTGTGAAGCACAGTGATTATTTGTTTTTTGATATTACAATTTGATGTGTCTTATCCCTAAGACTGTAACAAAGTAGAAATAAAACTGAACAAAATGAGCACCCTTTTGTCCCTTGACTGGTATACAAATCCATTTTTTGACTAAAAATTAGAAATTGTAAATAATTATCTAATTCCAGAGCAGAGTACTAAAGAAGGTGTTGGCAAACTAAACTCCACATATCCTACACCTGTTTCTATAACTAAATTTCTATTGGAGTACTCTTGTTTTTTCTTTATGGATTGTTTACAGCAGCTTTGGTGCTACAATAGCAAAATTGAAAAAACTGTGGCCAAAATTACGTAATCCACAAAGCCAGAAATACCCACCTAATCTGTAACAGGAAAAATTTTCTAATTTCTTCTAAAAGCTCCCTATTCAAAATGTCTGCAGATTGCTGCCTCTCGGCCCAACATAGAGGGGTCTCAAAACACACATCGTTCTCTCCCTGGGGTCCGCGCGGTCACACACACTCACCAGGGAGGCAGGCGGGGTTTCCTCTGGTTGCTGCCTCTCGGCCCAACATGGAGGGGTCTCAAAACACACATCGTTCTCTCCCTGGGGTCCGCACAGTCACGCACACTCACCAGGGAGGCAGGCGGGGTTTCTTCTGGTTGCTGCCTCTCGGTCCAACATGGAGGGGTCTCAAAAGGCACAACATTCTCTTCCTGGGGTCCGGGCAGTCGCACACACTCACCAGGGAGGTAGGTGGGGTTTCTTCTGGTTTCTGCCTATTTTGCAGGCCTGGTGCCCGCAGTCTGAGCATTTCTTGGGCAGATGACATTGTGCAGTGTGGCAAATATGTGGGATTGTCCTCTGTCTTGTCTTCGAGCCCCAATATTGTTCTCATTGTTTTGCTTAATTTTCATTTCTTTTTTTTTTCTTCATTTCATAGCCTGTTTTTATTGGTTTTATTGTGTTTTGTTTTTGGTTTGTTTTTGCTATGCCTGATGGAATGGTCAACTATTCCGAAAGTAACAAGATATAATATAATAGCTATTGTTTTCACAGTATCTCTCTTTGAAGTGCTATGCTTTGTTTTGATTGTTCTGTTACCTTTTGTTGGATTTTACTATCTTTAAAATAAAATAAAATAAAATAAAGTGTCTGCAGAGGAGGAACTGCCAGCATCACTTTAGAATTTCCTAAAAATTTAGTCTTAGACTTCAGCCTAGACTTACACTAAATCGGAATCTATAACTTTAGCTATTCTGATCAATTTAAAAGCTTCAGAGTAAATAACAACGTTCACTATTTAGAAACATTTAAATTAGCAGAATATACAAATTAGCACAATTCTTTAGAAATCTAAGTAAAAGCTTCAAAGTTCTTGTAGGGTTAACCACAAAATATAAATTGAACAAATATGAAACTTACTGTACTGTATCACTATGTTCCTAAACAGTAGCTGTTAGGATTTCTTAAAAATTTTATATTGCTGGTAATTAAATTAAGAAATTAAGCAAGAGACTAAGAAAACTTTTTCCTGTCTTTCTCATATAGATGTTATGTGTGAATTACACCTGTATTGTTTCATATGACTATACATATACATGTTACTAGAACAGTGGTTATGTTTTGTATATGTGTATATATATTTATATTTAGTAGATATCTACAGGGTGTTCCATCCCACAACATCAGAGTACACATTCTTCTGAGCTGCACATAGGACATTTTATAAAACAGACCACATACTAGCTCACAGAACATTCTTAAGTAAATGCAAAGGAATTCAAAATATCCCATGCATATTATAAGACCATAGTGCAATGAAATAGGAAATCAATGGCAAAAGAAACCACAAGAACTTCAAAAACACATGGAAATTAAGTAACACACTCCTGAAGAACCAATGGATCAGATGAAATTAAAGAAGAAATTAGACAGTTTTTACAACTAAATGATGATGCCAATAACACATTACCAGAACTTGGGGACAAAATGAAAACAGTCCTATGAGGATAACTTATAGTTGTGAATTCTCATATTAGAAAAACAGAGCTAGCTCAAATAAACAACCTAATGTGGCACCACAAGCTTCTAGAAAAAGAGCAAGTCAAGCCCAAAGCTCACATGAGGGAGGACATTATAAAGATCCAAGCAGGAATTAATGCAATGGTGACTAAGAAAACAATACAAAGAATCAATGAACTGAAAAGTTCATTCTTTGAAAGATTAAATAAAACTGAGAAATCCTTAGCCAACCTTATCAAAAAAAGGAAAGACTCAAATTTACACAATTGGGAATGAAAAGGGTGAAATCACAGCAGAGCCTACAGAAATCCAGAAGATTATCAATATGTACTTTGAGAAATTGTATTCTAATACGGAAAATCCAGAAGAAATGGACAGATTCCTAGATACCTATGAACTATCAAAGCTGAATCAAAAGATATAAAAATTCTAAATAACCAGTATCAGTCAATGAAATTCAAGATGTAACTAAAAACCCACCAACAAAAAAAAAAAACTCAGGCCTTGATGGATTCACTGCTGAATGCTATAAGAAATTCAGAGAAGACCTAATGCTGCTACTTCTCCAACTCCTTCATGAAAGGGAAACAATACTCCCAAATTCATTCCTGGAAGCAAGCATTACCCTAATACTAAAACCAGAGAAGGATCCAACTAAAAAAGAGAACTACAGAGCAATCTCCCTAATGAACATCGATGCAAAAATCCCCAGTAAGACACAGACAAACAATGCAGCAAATCACAAAGATTATATACCATGACGAAGTAGGATTCATCCCAAGGATGCAGGGATGGTCCAACATAAGCAAGTCAATAAATGTAAATATAACAGAGCCAGAGACAAAAACCATATGATAATCTCAATAGATGCAGAAAAAGCTTTTGACAAAGTTCAATACCCATTCATGATAAAAATACTACAGAAAATCTCAATCTGATAAGAGCCATCTCATATAAGACAAACAAACAGTCAACATCACACTGAATGGGCAAAACCTGAAAGCTTTTAACTTTAAAATCAGGAATAGATCACGGATGTTCACTCTCACCACTCTTATTCAATACAGTCCTGGAAACATTAGCCAGAGCAATAAAATGAAAGAGAAACAAAAGGAATAAGGATAGGAAAAGAAAGAAGTTAAACTATCATTATTTGTGGATGACATGATACCCACATGTAATACCCCAAAAACTCCACTGAAGACTTCTAGAGTTAACAACCAAATTAAGCAGCATAGCTGGATACAGAGGCAATCCTCAAAAATCAATAGCATTCCTGTACACAAACAATAAACTGAGAGAGAAATTAGGGAAACAATCCCTTTCACAATAGCATCCAAAACAATGAAATGCTTAGAAATTAGTCTAACAAAGGAAGTAAAACATCTTTACACTGAAAACTCCAGTATTCTGAAAAAGAAGAATGAAGAGGATATCAGAAAACGAAAAGATATCCCTTGTTCTTGGTCAGGGAGAACCAGCATAGTGAAAATGTCCAAACTTCCAAAATAGTTATACAGATTTAATGCAATCCTAATCAAAGTATCATTAGTGTACCTCACAAAACTAGAGAAAACATTCCTGAAATTCATTTGGAACCAGAAGAGACCTGGAATAGCAAAAACAATCCTGGGTGAAAAAGACAAGGCAGGGGGACCACAATCCTTGACATGAAATTATACTACAATCTACAAACAGCATGATATTGTCAAAAAATAAAACAATGATGTGCCTCATCCATTGCATTCCAGGGTGGGCCAAATGGAAGAGTGTTAAGACCAATGGCAACCCCAAGACCCAGGACAACAGGTCAGTGCACAGATGCACACACCCCTCTGGAGGGTGAAGTAATCAGTGAGGTCACTAACATGGAAGCATCTGAAGCAGCAGCAAGGAGACAACAGTTGGACTCTGGAGAACTCAAACAACAGAAGACCTGTCTCTGCCCCCACACCCAGAGGCCAAGATCAGGTCCACACCCAGAACATCTCTGGGATGCAAAACGGACATTAGCATAGAACCATAAACACCAGAAGAAGAAACGGAACATAGATGCCCCTGCAAGCAGCCAGCTATCATCAGGGACTGGTAGCCAGCACTAGTGGGGAGAACTAGCTAGCCAAGCTCCCCTGCACCTGCTGCCATTGGGGGAGCCTCAGTGTAGCTGCACAAGTCTAGAGAAGCCAGCCCTGCACCCTAACGCCTCCCTGGGAACCTAGGAAAGGAGAAATCCAGATGCCTGACCCATTCCCCTATACTGTGGATGGACAACCAACACGGGAAGCACTTGGGATGCCACAACCGGCTTGTCCAGAGAAACCCTGGAAAATGTCAAGACAAAGGAACAAAAGGCAATCTCAGATCTCTAGCCCACACAGAACAAGTCTAGGAGATATAGAAAAAGAAGAAATTGGAAATCACACACCTGAAATTTCTGAAAGGATAGCAACTGAAGTAAAGAAACAATTTTATGAGGCTGTAAAAGTAATCAGATCACAGTTAATAACTGAGGTAAACGAACAAATAAGAAACATCCACTGGAAAAAAACTGAAGTAGACTTTCAGACCTTGAAGACAGGATTGTCGCTAGTGGTTGGGAAAGGAAAGATCTCTTAAAAATAACAAGGAACCAGGAAATAACAATTCAACAGCTGCAAGGTGACATAAAGAAAAATAATTTAAGACTGATAGGTGTCAGTGAAAAAGCAGGGGGCAACACAAATGACATAAAGACTTTTTTACACAAATAATAGCAGAAAACTTCCCAAGCATGGGAAAAAGGACCTGATAAACATGTGAGGCATTACAGAACTCCAACTAGCCATAACCAAAATAAATCTACACCCAGACATATAATAATCAAGATCCCAGAAATTCAGCACAAGAGCAGACTACTAAAGGCTGTTAGAGAAAAGAAACAGATCACCTACAAAGGAAAACCCATCAGAATCACAGCAGACTTCTCAACAGAAACCATCAAGTCAAGGAGAGCTTAGAGTGAAGTGTTTCAAGTCCTGAAAGAAAACAACTTCCAACCCACACTGATGTACCATGCAAAACTATCTTTCAAACTTAATGGAGAAATAAAATACTTTCATAATAAAGAACAACTGAAGGAATACACCACCAAACCAACCCTACAAAGAGTGATGAAGGATATTCTAGAGAGAGATAAAGATGATCATGTTTCCAGTAACAGCAACAGAGGGAGATCGCCAAGTAGGGCAGGCAGCTGAACAGAGGAGAACAGTGGGAGACTAATGGCAGGACAGTATGCTAGAGGAGCTAGTGCATGTCAATCATAACCATTAATGTAGATGGTCTCAACTCACCAATAAAAAGAAACATGGGTAGAGTGGATCAGGAGGCAGGATCCATCAATATGCTGTATACAAAACACATTTGACTCAAAAGAAAATTTAATGACTGAAGGCAGGAAGAGACAAGACAATGAATGCTCCATGTGACAGGAAATCAGAAAAAAGCAGGGGTAGCTTACCTATCAACCGCAGAATGGATAGGAAAGAGAGGTATTTTTATACAATGAAAAGCTACTCAGCTATAAAGAAGGATAACCTCGAGGTTCTTTGTAGGTAAATAGATGCAACTTGAGATCATGCTCATGAGTGAAATGCTTTGAACTCGCATGGGTGAACATCTTGTTCACAAAGATACTGTGAAGGTGAAAGGAGAGGAAATGCCTAAAAAGGGAAGTTGGTAGTCATTGTTAATTTCCTATTACCTTGAAGTCATATATCATTTTCATTGTTTGGTTTGATTCTGTTTTGTTTTGTTAGATTCTATTATGTTTGATGGTATGGACAGCTATTTTGAAAATAACACAAGGCATGGTAGCCATTACTGATTTCCTATTATCTTGAAGTTCTGTATCACTCTCATTGTTTTGTTTTGATTAGCTTTATTCTGTTTATTTTTGTTTGGTTTTATTCTCTTTAAAATAAAATTCAAACAAACAGACCCAAGGATCAAATATACTCAGCCATTTTATCTTTGACAAAGGAGTCAAACACTTTCATTGTAAGAAAGATAGCCTCATTACTAAGTGGTGCTGGCAAAACTGGCTTTCCACATGCTGGAGATTAAAACTAGACCCCTATCTTTCACCATGCACTAAACTAAAATCAAAACAGATCAAAGATCTAAGTATTAGAAAAATACTAAATGTGCTGGAACACAGAATAGGTGTTTTTGTTTGTTTGTTTTTGTCTTTTTGAGACAGAGTTTTGCTATGCAGTTCAGGTTGGCCTTGAACTCATTTTGTAGCTTAGGCTGCCCTTGAACTCACAGCAAACCACCTATCTGCCTCCTGAGTACTGAGGTTACAGGCACGTGCCACCATGCCTGGCTGAAGAGGTAGAACTCTTGAAAAGAACTAATCTTCAGAATACATAAAACACTCAAAAAAGTCATAAACCTTGTTATGAATTAAAAACTGGTGGTCAACTTTATACCAGCTGAATTACATCAGCATGGTGCTGAGTATAGATGGCCCACCTGAGGAAAGTTGCCAGCATAAATACAGACGTGGAGAAGAAGAGCAAGACATTGTGTGTTCTTCCAAGTGCTGCTGTTTTGAGCCGTTGGTTCTCCTGGAGGAGCTTGTCATGCTGGCTTCCCAAGTATAGGTCTGGCCATTATGGTTGGAGGAGCTTGGGAACTAGTCACTGAGAGTGGCTATGGTTCACCTTGGGGGAGCTCTGCTCCTCACATTGAGCATCGCTTCCTGGCTCCAGAGGGAAAGATGTGTACTGGAGAAGCTTGTCACACTGGGCTTCCTGACCTGTATTTGACTGTTCTCATTGGAGGAGCTCGGGACCTCATTGCCGCTGAGGATGGCTGTGGTACTTTTCAGGGCAGCCCTGCTCCTTATTTTGAGAGTGACTTGTCGGATTCAGTGTAGAACCCTCAATCTACTACACAGCTTCTTCACCCCGCTAGCACAGACTTTCTAGCTTCCACCGCTGACCTTTGGCCTTCCCAGCACAGATCCATAAAATAGACTGGTGTGAGTCCTTATTATGGGCTTTTAGATTTCCAGTTGGATTTGTGGGAGGCATTGTCGTACTCTTGGTCTTTAGCTGGACTCATGAAGGACATTGCTGTGGGATCCAGGCCCTTGGCTGAATATTCTGGGTCTTTAGTGTTGTGGATAGATTTTCTTGCACTTTCTTGTGTTTAACTCTGGGTGACCATCATAAAACAGTATTATAAATTCTGTGTCCTGTATGCAGTTGTGCTCCCTGTAACCCCTGACTACAACACCCCTCAATTTAAAGACCTAATTTTAAAAATGGGCATCTGAAATGTACAGATAGATCAGATGAAGAAATTCAAACGGCAAATAAATACACGAAAAACAGGTCAACATCACTGATTAATCAAGAGATGCAAATTAAAACAATGCTAAGATTCCATCTCACTCCAGATAGAATGGCTATCATCAAGAAATCAACTAATAACAAACACTGACAGGGCTGTGGGGAAAAAAAGAACTGTTCTTCCACTGTTGGTGGGAGTATAGACTGGTGCAACCACTGCGGAAATCAGTGTGATGATTTCTCAAAAAACTAGAGCTACAGATTGCATTTGATCCAGCCATTCCCTTTCTTGATATCTTTCTCCAAAATTAAAAGCGCCACACCACAGTAACATGCACACCCATGCTTACAGCTAACAGTTTGTAATGGCTGAATCTTGGAAATAGCCCAAATGCCCATTAACCAATGAATGAATAAAGATGTAGTTTTTTCATACAAGACAGTACCACTCTGCCATAAAGAAGAATAAGCTTGAGACATTTCTAGCTAAATGGATGCACCTTGAGACCATTCTCTTAAGTGAAATAAATCAGACACACATGCTTACACACTGCATTGTTTCTCTAGTGTGAGAAACAAAGTGTAAATAAGGATCAAAATGTATAATAGATATTGGAAAATGGGAAGAAAATGTTTAAATGAGAAAAGGAACAATGGAGAGTGGGGGAAAAGAAAGAAGGGACAAGAAAAAAGAGACTATAAGGAAAAATAGAAACAAAGCTTTTGTAAATAAGGAGGCAAAAGGAGCTGAAGGGAGGGGAGGGGAAAGGGGGGAAAAAGAAGCTGCAAGATACATCAAGTACAGGTACAAATTCCCTATGATGAATGTTATTGTGATGTATATCTAAAATGTACCAACAAAATTTTTAAAAACAAAGACTTAAGAAAAATTACATTAAAAAAAGGCAACCTACAGTAGACTATAGTCAGACTTTCAGTTTGAAAGATCTTAAGCAAAGCTAAGCTTAGGGGTCTGAGCCATCAGACTCATCTACTTCTTTACCTAGTAAACTTATACAAGATGCTAAATTACTTACACAAAAGAGCTCTGCTAGTACATGGACTAGGGTGGATTTGGAAGCCACTTCCTGACTTCAAAGCTGTTTCTAATAGAATGTCTCTCTTCATTTATAGATTGTTAACCATACAGAACATTTTCAAGTACAAAATTAGTGCTATCTCTCAGGTAACTTTTATTAGTGCTGTTAAGTGTGGACACCTGTGCCTTTTCAATAGCCCACAAATAACACACTGTAAACTGCATGAATAAGCACAATGGCAAACAGGTGCAAATACTCACCAGGTAGTGAACATTATGTAAGCAAAAAACCAAGATAGTTAATAGAATTTCTTTGAAGATTTTGATACATCTATGTATTTCTCTGCTCAGAACAGTAATGGAATATATAAGATGAATGTAATTTTATCCCCTCATTTTCGAAAGCTGTAGTATACAGTACAATTAATATAGTCAATAATAACTGGACTGCAAATGATTGCTCCCACAGTGCATAGTGAAACTTCATAATACTCAACTATCAAGGCCATGAACTATCTTTAAACTATCTTTAATTCATGATCAATCTCTTTTGTGAGTAGCTTTTCTCTTTTACTGCAATTAGCCATCTGACATATGTTTCATTAGTTCATGGCAATGAAGAATCTGATTTATCAAAGAGGCAGAGCTCCAAAATTTGGATGAAGGAACAGTAGAGTCAATTCATTTTGTTCAGAATGCCTGGAAAAGAAACCTCTAATTTAAACACTAAATTACTCACTTCTCTTGACCTCTGAGGCTTCTGTTACTGCTCAGCATAAGAACCTACAACATTTTTCTAATATGCTTTCACCATTTTTCTTTTCTTAACCTCTTCTTACTGTGAAGAGTAAGAAGTTAGAGAAAACTAAAATAAAAAAGGACTGTTGTAGAGAACAAGGGCATTATTATAACACTGCAGTATCTACCCTAAGTCCCAAATTTTCTAGAAAATTCACATAACATTCTGTTCTTTGTTGCTCTCTACAACAGTTAAAACAACAAAAGTAAGCTCACACAAAAATGTCATGAAAATTCAAGTATCCTTAGCATCTAATTACATACAGGATGTTTTACATAGGAAATAATACATGTAAATCAAGTAGATCACATAGATTAGTCTATAAAAGTTACCAAAAGCCAAAACTAAAATTCAACTTTTAAAATTATCTTTTTCTTTTAACCAATATCAACATTGTAAAAAGTCAGTCATTAAACTGTACTTACAATTATGACCAAAGTTGAAACAATTCTTCCAAAATAATTCATCCTATACCTCAAAAAGACTTATGCTCAGTTCAGAGTCAAGATGAAAAGGCTTTTAGAACAGAAGTCAATAGAGGATTGATGAAGAACTGACATTCTCCAAAATCTACAATGGTATGACTGAAGGACATATTATTTCTGTATCATTTCTCAAAAAGAAGTGAAAAATTAAAAACTTGTTTCTCAGTAATGTGTTTAATAATCTAAGCTTTGTATGCAAACAAGGAATTTACCAGAAATCATACACTTTAAACCCTTGATTAGCTTAAGCTCGAAATTTCTAGCAGCACTCAATTTCTGTAACAGTCCGTCCTTACTTTAAATACAGACCTTTCTCCTCCTTGAAAATAAGTCTTTTAAAGTATCTCCAGTATAAGTTTCATCTTATTGACATAAACTTCCTTGCTTTAGTAACCCCCTTCATTATTAATTTCAGCTAATATACCAAGGAAATTACTAGATGCTAAGGAGTGCTTGCCACCTTGTTATGCAAATTAACTGTGAATTCAAAATGAGTTAAATGGACAGGGGATATAGTTCAGTGACACAGCCTGCCTGTAAAAGCACACAGTGCTGAATTTAATTCCTAGTACCAAAAAAACAAACAAACAAACAAAAACAATTAAATCAATTTTACTTACCAAAAATTCCTTAATTTGTAATTCTCTTTAATTTTTAGATTTATATCCCTACAAAATTAATGTCGAGTGAAAGCTGTTAAAATTTATCTTTTTCATGTTAGCAAAAATCAACTTTCATAACCACTACTGATTACAGCACAATATTCTTAGCGTCTAGACTGCTGGCTCTTGAGCTCTGACTACACAAGAGTACATGAAGATAAATTTATTAACTTCGTAATTTTTCATAGTACTATGACTAAATATTTGGACACCCAATTACAAAACTAAGCTTTCTATACTGTGATTTTTTCTGGAGTCATCATTTATGCTATCATTTTTTTCCACCAAACTTACTGCTAGACTATAGAGAAATATTTCTATCATGGGTAGGACTTTCAGTAATTGAGTGGCCTATTTATTTTCTAGCACATGAAATAACTTTAAACTTGCAGCTACAGCATTTCAGCACTAGATGGGGCATGTATACAGATTATGTGAAATGTGTCCAGCCTGAAATAGAGCGAGCTGGTTGTTGGGAGAAAAATGAAGAGGACAAATATAGTGAGATGTTAAGAAGACATTCTTTAATAGGATTTAGCAACATTACAGGAGCAAAGCGGCCACAAAGCAAAATCTGAGGATGCCTGTTAATTACCAATTAATTATCAATAAAATGATAGTGAAATTCTTATTAATTCATTTCATATTCACAGCAGGTGGGTTGGTTAGTACAGCAAACAAAAACAAAGTAACACTTCGATTATTTGCAAATAATTTGACTTTGTGGAAATTGCTTAAACTCCTGGAACTTGCTTTTTCCATGTGTAAAAAAAAGGGGGGGGGGCGGGCATGAGACTAATGATAATACCTGTAGGTGGCTTGGGAGGGTCCTGGTTTCCCCATCTCTTTTTTTTTTTCCCCTAAGACAAAGTCTCACTAAATTGCTAAATTGCCCAAATTGGGTTCAAACGTTAAATCTACTTGTCTCAGCCTCCTAGAGTAGTGGGCTTACACACCTGTACCATCATACCTGCTCCTTATCATCTTTAACAGGAACCTCTGAACACATCTCTAATTCAATGCATATCTTGTATCTGACTTCAGGAGGACTTAAAAAGGTCTGACCCTGCCACTAGCTTATTCTAAGGTGAACCCCAAGATTACATCAAGGTTTGAATTCTCTTTGTATTCATCATTTTTGCATGGGTAGGTGACAATACATGGACATATTTAACTTCTGGAAACTAATTTTAGCAGAAAATCACAATGTGCAATAATGCATACATTGTTATATTTGCCTGCTTGAATTCAAATGAATGAGAAGTGAAAAATTAAAGAGGTAATTAAACCCGAGATCTTGAGTAGGTAATATTGGAACAAAAAGAAAAACAAAACGCATTATAACTTAATGAGAAAGAATATACTTAAGCACTCCGAAGAATTTAACCTTACCATCTCTGTCTTTTGATCTTTAATATTGCAAATAGATACTCTTTAACTAAGACAAAGCTCATCAAATAATTAGGAGATATTACACCAAATATACAAAGAAAATGATGATTTATCAATAAACATTTATGTATTCGACACTGCAATACATCTTTTTAACTCAGTGAGACCATCCTGAAAAAATATTCTTGCTGAAGCCCATTTAAGTTAGTTTGAGAACGCATTTTCCATTATAAAGACCACATGCTTATGGAAAGTGAAAGTTTCTAAGATATATCGAATACAGAATGCAAAATAAAAATATATACATAAGAAAAGTATTGTATCCCTAATCTCAATCTCTGAGATTATTGATCCAAATTGCTGGTTTCAATAAATATTTCACCAAATATTTACTAAATATCAACAAATATTACATTTTTCTTCCCTTGAGGAGTTAACATGCTTCAGGGAAACAAAACTGACAGTGATAGTCTTCTTGATTTTTTTCCCCCACAAATAGCTGTATCTGTTTTAAAGCAAATGTACCAGAGCCGGGTGTGGTGGCACACACCTTTAATCCCAGCACTCAGGAGGGAGGCTGCAGTAGGGGAAGTGTTGTGAGTTCGAGGCTGGCTTGGGCTACAATGTGAGCACAAGTCCAGCCTAAACTGCGTAGTACGACCCTGTCTCAAAAAACTAAGGCCAGAAGTCAGGCGTGGTGGCGCACACCTTTAATCCCAGCATGCGGGAGGCTGAGATAGTTGGAGCGTTGTGAGTTCGAGGCCAGCTTGGGCCACAACACAAGCGCAAGGCCGGCCTGAGCTACATAGTGTAACCCTGCCTCAAAAAAACTAGGGCTGGGAGTTTGGCTCAGTGGCTTAAGCGCCTGGCTGGCAGGTGTGAGGCTGTGAGTTTGATCCCAGGTGCCACAAAATAAGTAAATAAATAAATAAATAACTTAGTTTGCAAGGAATAGCAAAGTACTACTATTTTAACAAACCAATCAACATTTTTTTATCATCTAACAAAATGGTATGGGCAGTGATTACAATTTTTATTTTAAAATTAGCACATACCAGAAAGCAGACAGTCATTTCCTCTGATTATTATTTTCATATTTTTCTTCATTTTTATATTTTTTTTTGTTTTTTGAGACAGTTTTCACTATGTATTTTAGGTTGGCCTTGAACTCACTACTAGTTTGTAACCCAGGCTGGCCTTGACCCCACAATGATCACGTCTGCTTCCTGAGTGCTGAGTAGGTGACCAACCACACCCAGCTTGCTCTTTTGAATTTTCAACAAAGGACCAGAATTATTTTTATATAATCAAGAAAAATGTTTACATTAACATCAATATTTATTTTACACAAGAAACATACAATGGTGTATTTTTACAAGGACGTACTGCCGCACATCAATGATATGTATTAATCTGATTTTGAAGAAAAATTGTGAAGAGTGCAACTTTCTTAAAAAGAGGTTATTTCCCTGTACAAGGACTCACTCTACTGGTGACACAGAGAATATACAATATACTTACTCTAGTTTGAATTGCCTATTTTCCAAACACTGGCAGGTAGTGTCTTCAGAATCAAACTCAACCTCCTTCTAGTAATTGTGCACACTATCATTTGTAGATGTATTTCACTTGTAGATATATATTTTGTATATTTTTATATTCATTTGTACATAATAAAATTATATATATATATAAATTTTTTTTCCAGTACTGCAGATTGATTCCAGCCCTAATGTTTATTTCAGACAGGATTTTACTAAGTCCTTAAATTGCCCAGGCTGAGCTTAAACTTGTAATCCTCCTATTTCAGTCCCCAGACTGCTGGGATTATAGGCATGTGCCACGACACCTGGCTGGATTATGTATTTTCTATACACGTAGGGCTTATTAACAGGAGTACATAATCTAAGACTGTGATCTGACATCACCTTACATTAAAACTAATAAATATTGAAAAAATATGCCCCTTACTACTATAAATAAAAAATGCTATATTTTCAAAAATTAAATGTAATTAGTTAATACAGTAGATCTTTATGAGAACACCAAAAGACTTTTCTCCAAAGCTCCCCCAAATTCCACTATTTATGAGGTTTATGAATTGTGGTGGTGGTAGAAGAGAAACTAAGAAGGTAAAATGATATTCCACAAAGAAAAATGCACCAAATGTAAAGTTCATATCTCAGAATCACACAACTTACTTGAGGGCTGCCAAGGTAATGTGGCACATGGCTACAGTAAAGCATATAGTTCTAGAAAGTATACTGCATTGGAGAAAGAAGTGAAGATGAATTTGGAAGAGTAAGACAGGGTCATTTGGGGAACGACTAACATGCTACACTTAAGAGTTGAGCTTTATATTAAATAGCCACTGAAGAGTTTTAGATGAGAGAGCTACTGTAATTAGATTTGTTTTGTTTTAAATAATGATACGTAGAGCAAATTTGAAGAATGGAAGTTTGGAGAAATTCAAATCACAGGTCTAACACCAAAATGTACTGGTGACTCAAAGAGGAAGTCTTCCTCTTTCGATATCATTTGAAAATACAAAAAGGACTAGACTTGGTGAAGTTAAATAAGCATATCGATTAGGGTTTCTAGGCTTGGCAAGAGAGTGAAAATAGTGTCTTAAAGACTAGAATTTTTTTTTTTTTGGTCTTTTTTTTGAGACAGGGTTTCACTATGCAGTTCAAACTGACCTTGAATTCACTTTGTAGTCCAGGTTGACCTTGAACTCTCTATGATCCTCCTGTCTTAGCCTCCTGGGTGCTGGGAATGCTTGGATTACAGATGTGCGCAACCACACCTGGCAAAACTAGAGATTTTTAATCACTGTTATGTGCAACACACTTTCTAAAATCCAATCCAATTAGCAAGACTTCTTAGATCCGACAAATATCAAACTGTAATTCAGAGAAGTGAGAAGTAAAAAAAAAAAACTGAGAATAAATTTGTTGTACTTATGAGTCTGCTACATGAGACTATATCCCTTATTAAAATAACTGCTGTCAACAGGCAGAACATAAATTAGAATTGAACTGTGTATCTCTCAGCAAAATAAACTTTCCAACTGAATGGTATCCATGTGAACTATGGGACAGTATTATACTGTTAGATAGAACTTTCGCAGTGTAATTAATAATTGAGTTATCAAGCCAGGCATGGTGGCACATGCCTGTAATCCTTGGAAGACTAAGGCAGGAGGATTGTTGCAAGTTCAAGAACTGCGACCCTGTCTCAAAATGAAAAAAAAAAAAAAAAAAAAAAACATTGAGAGTTTTAATTTATCCATCTCATACACTCATAAAATTTATTTGCAAGTATACAATTTGTTTCACATATACACAGTAATTAAGACATTTAAAATACATCTATACACACACACAGAGACATACTCACATTTCACTGGAAGTGAAACCAAATTTTTTTAGAGATTTATATAAGGAAGAAAAATACATGGAAGTTTCCTAATGAAAGCCAATAGTACTAATGATTACTAACAATTACTGTAGCTTTGCATTTACAATCCCTCAAATACACATTCTTCTCTCTAGAACCTACCCAAGAGGTACACAAAAGCTAGAGTAGTAATAATAGCAACAACTATAATAACGCACCATAAATTCAAAGGAACTTAGTTATTAGTATTCACCAACCCCTTCATTTGTGAAGATTCACTATTAATCTTTTTGTTTGTTTGAAGACAGGCTCTCACTGTATAGTCCAAGCTGATCTTGAACTCATGGATGCTGGGATTAGAGGTGTGCACCACTATGTCCAGTTTCACTAACAATCTTATCATCATAATGTAATATTAACAGTATCAATATCACTTTGTTTTCCTTGTCATATACAAGGCCAATGTTATGTCTTCCTGATACTGGACTAGATCACTGCCTCCTGAATTTTCTGAAATTCTTTGAAATACAGAAAATATAGGCCAAAGAAACTGAATGCTATTTGAGTATAAAAAGTATCCAATCTGGGCTAGAGGTAATAAATTGGGTGCCATAGATGGCTGAAAATAATTATAAAAAATTTAAAACCTGAGGAAAAGTCCAATACATTTGTGAAACTGTTGAGTCTACCATTTGTTATATGAATCTTGTAAACCATTCAAACTGTTAGTATTAATCATGCTTTTATAGGTCCTTTTTATGTTTCAAATTCCATCTAAATAGGACAACCATCAAAGTTTCTCAGTTCTAAGATAATTCCCTGAATTTAGTACTTAAAAATTACATTATTTGTTGAACTTAAAAAGCTTTATTTATTTAAAAGGGTAGCCCATAAATTAAAAATCTTGTATCATTTATTTCAAATAGAGATTAGAGCCTCAACCCCAGGAGCATCACAGGAAATGTTCTTAAAGGCACATTATGGTGGGTATATAATGCCCAATCTATTTTTTATAAGTATTTCTACTGATGAATTATTAATTTTAATTTTATAAGTTTTAAACAATGTATACTTAACAGGAAAATATCTATAAAATATTGAACTTTTAATATCTAATGAGTGTTTAGAATAAACATCACATTTTCAACATCAACTGTTTGCTTAGGTTGGGGATATAGCTCAGCGGCAGAAGTGCCTGCCTAGCAAACACAAGGTTGTTGAGTCTGATTCTCAGCACCACGCCCCAAAAAAAAACTCTAACACAAAAATAATCTTTACTTCAATTATGACACCTAATACAGTATTCTCACATGAGAACAGCATGTTCCACACACAAGTATCACTCACATTGATAGCACTTATGTTTTGTTTTCCTGTCAACATCTTCCTGGTCTTCCTGTTTCTGAGGAGAGTCTTGTGATGTTTCACCTATTTGTTCACTGGTTTGCTCCAGAATTTTTTTGCAGAGTTCTCTGGGCAGATACATGTATTTTTCTTGTGTTGTAACTGATTATTTATCAACTCCAGTCCCAATCCTCTAATACAAATTCTCCATATTTGTGCTTATTTTCTTTGTAAACTATGAAACTGATTATGCCCGACATGTTTAGAATGGAGTAAACCATAACCGGTGCCAACACTGTGTTTCGAGTAACATCATAGTTGCTGCAGAACTCATCAACACCTACTCTGCCTTTCATTTTGTTCTAAAATGTGATAATTTCTGGCTTCATTTGGGAAGATTCACTATTAATCTTTTTGTTTGTTTGAAGACAGGCTCTCACTGTATAGTCCAGGCTGATCTTGAACTCACAGGTGCTGGGATTAGAGGTGTGCACCACTACATCCAGTTTCACTGACAATCTTATCATGATGTAATATTAACAGTATCAATACCACTTTGTTTTCCTTTGTCATATACAAGGCCAATGTTATGTCTAAAATCCAAAGACTGGCCAGGCGTGGTGGCGCATGCCTTTAATCCCAGCACTCGGGAGGCTGAGGTAGGCGGAGCGTTGTGAGTTCGAGGCCGACTTGGGCTACAACGCGAGTGCAATGCCGGCCTGAGCTACATAGTGCGACCCTGCCTCAAAAAAACTAGGGCCAGGAGTTTGGCTCAAGGGCTTAAGCACCTACCTGGCAGGTGTGAAATTGTGAGTTCAATCCCTGACGCCGGAAAAAATAAATAAATAAAATAAAATAAAATAAAATCCAAAGACTGTACTACATATTTCTCTTTTGTGAACTTGCAATATATTTTCAGGGATCTTCACTTTGTTCTTGCCAATGGTTCCTGTGCTGGTCAACTGGTGTTTCTTCAGCAAATGTAACATCAATGAGTAACTAGTGAACCAACTGTTGAACGTGACATCTAGGTTACTTTTTAGTGTTTTTCATTTCATTTTTTGATTACTTTTTGAAATAGATGTGACAAGCCTTTCACAAAGTCATATAGTTTATTACTGAACAAAGAAAGATCTGGTGGCTGAGTTCCAGGATAAAATTTCTAAATTCAATGAGTAATTCACATCTACCTGGGCATACTTTCTTTTTTTTTGAAATGAGGTCTCACTATGCAGTTCAGGCTGGCCTGGAGCTCACTTTGTAGCCAATGCTGGCCTCAAATTTGCAATGATCCTCCTGCCTCAGCCTCCCAAGTGCTGGGTTACAGGCACACACCACCATACCTGGCAATCCTACCAGGGCATACATTTTTGTACTGTATTTGGATGGCTTATTTAGCATATGTTGCCAAAAGCTTCAACAAGCACAAAATGAAGCAAGCTGTTCATAAGGTGTTATGTATTTGGACAGTAAACTGCTTAACAGTTCAAAACCTTTCAAAAAATGAGCAAATAGCAGCCAAATTGTCGAATTTTTCTTTTTTGGTGGGTCTTGTTAGAATGTAAGCAATTTTAAAGGAAACCAAACCTCTGGAGCATCATTATTGGTCTAAAAATCTCAAGGCCACATCTGTCACTTCTCCACAAATCCTTTAGACTCTGACAATTAAAATGACAAAGTCCTGCCGTGAAGGTTTTTAGTTCATATGAGGTGTCATGGTAAATATATTTTTGAGATTGCTATTGATGCATACAAAATGTTTTATTTTTATTCCATTACTAGTGTGTTAAACATCTTGTAGCATATCATTCATTACAAACAATTTCAAACATTGAATTGCAATATTGGCTTTCCATCCAATAGGATTCACCCCAGCAAGAACCTAGTAACATTTTCGGAATTAGTTCTATGTCAGATCGTTCAGATATACCTGACCGTTTTGCAGCTTTTTGACTAACCAAATATTTGTTTACATTACTGTTTTCTTCCTCATCTGAATCAAGGTCTTCATTCTGTACTTCTTGTCATATCTTACTAACTTCTTTGGCTTACATGATCCAAGTCATCATTAGTAGCCAAGTAACCCACTTTCTTTCAACCTCCTCCCAAAGTTGTAAAACTGAATTTTCAAGCAATATTGTACTAAACTGGGCTAATTCTACAAGACAAATCAAAATATTTAATAAAAAAATTATAAATATACAAAAATGTAACAGTGCATAACGTGAGTAAAACTCACTTGCTCACACTTTGATACACATGCATACACTTAGCTGTCTGTCATACCAAGTGGGTGAACCCAAAGATTGCTTTCTGTATTCCCCTTGCACAGTTACTGAGATGCCCACCTGGCTATCATCATGCTACAGTACATATTTTCATTAGAAAAGTATGGTATGGGCATCTGTTATCCTGAGTAAGGAACCAAGTTACAAATGAACAGTTCCTTGCTTCTCTTTTATTATTTTCAAACAACTAGAAATGAATTAGAAATAAAAAAAGAAAGAAAGAAACAAACAAACAAAGGAGAATATTGTACTTACTTGAACCTGGCAGGTGAAAGAGGAGTAGGAGGAAACATTCCCGGCTCAAAAGAATCAAAATAAGTCACTGTCCAAGAAAAGCTACAACACGAGAATCCAGCAGTTAGGGATATTACAAGTAGAGTCCAGAATCCTTAATGAGAAAAGAAAGGGAAAAAGTATTAACACTAAAACAATTTAAACTAGTGTCCTCCCGTTCAGAAGATCATGTGTATTTCTGGTCTTCTGAATTATATGTAATCAACATCACAATAAGAGATTTAAGCTTAGTACAAACTAACTTTGTACTTATAGAAGTATAAACTATTAAAGCACAACTAGAAATCACATCACTAAATATTTTAATTAAATTATAAAATGTGGAGCAAATTCAATTTAAGAATACTTTCAGTTTTATAAAATGCAACTACAGGAAAAATGGTTAAAATCTTTAGGGTATTTTGACATTTTTCAATCCATGAATCACACCTTGTCTTTTACTACTTAGTACTAAGTGATTCCTTCATTCTACATCATAGGACATATGAATCAATTGTGGAGTAGCTACTCTTCACACTTCCCTATGAAAATCATAAACTTAACCTGATTCCTTGTTTTGTAGGTGGCACTGATCTAGGGCTTTGTGCATGTCAGCAAGTACTTTACACTGAGCTACGCCCAGTCTTTTCTGAGACAGGGTAAAACCTAGTTGCCTAGACTGGCCTGGAACTCTGGATTCTTCTGAGTAACTGGGATTACAGGTGTGCACCACTAAAACCAGCTCCTAATCTTCTGGTTCTTTAGCTTTGCTCTGCATTCCCAATTCACCAGTGAGTTGGGATCCCAGATCCTACCCATAGTCATTTTGAAACTGTATTTTCCCCGCAGAAATCAAGTGAAAAGCACAGTATTATAGTGAACTCAAGGGAAGGGTTGAGAAGTGGAAGATCAGAAGGCATAAATGAGGTAAAGACACAAAAATAAATTAATTTGAAGATTTTCAGATACTACTCATAGTACAGTTAAGGATATTAAAAGAACAATGATCTGTGTAATGGTTTACATCTGAAGTGTCCTCCCAAAGCCTCATGAAACTGCTGCCTGGCAGTCAACCTATGACGGATTAAAGAGTGAGCCAAAATAAATCCTCCTTTAAAAGTTGTGGGTACTAGTACTGTTTCAGCAACTACTAAGATAACTTTTTTTGGGGAATCTAACTCCATGATCAATGACCTATTATCTTTAAAAGGAATATAGTGGGTTTACTTTGGCAAGTTTCTGAACTTCATCTATTCATTTATTAAACAAAACACACTGAGTGACTTCTATGTGTTTGTTACTATGTTACATGATAAGCAGAGTAGTAAACAAAATAGAAACCACCAATGTCTTCATGGAGTAATTCTGGGAAAGAGAAAATAAATGTGAAAAATAAATAACTGTAGATTGTGATAATTATTTTTGAATAGACAAGATGTTATTTTTCTCAGGAGGTAACATCAGAATTCAGACTGAGAACATGAACATTTTTTTCTTGGACAGAAAAAAGCTAACTCTCAAGTTCACATGATAAACAGCAGTAGTCAAAGGGAGACTAATCCTACTTGATATTGAAGTATACTGTAGGACCTCAATATTTTGAAATAGTTGACACAGCACTGACAAATGAATATGTCTGCCCTACCCCACCAAAAAGCAGAATAGAGTTTAAAAGAAAGGCCAAATAGAATCAGCCTATGCATCAAGAGTCAATTAGAGTCAAGTGGAGTCAAGGAAGCTGGGTGTGGTGGCTTACACTATAATCCCAGCACTCGGGACGCTGAGGCAGGAGAGCTCAAGGCCAGCCTGAACTGCACAGTGAGACCCCTTTTTATCTCAAAAAGACAAAATAAAAAAAAATAAAAATTAAAAATTAACAATTAAAAAAACAGAGTCAATTATAGTCAGGTGTAGTGATGCACATCTGTAATTTCAGCACTTTGAGAGACTGAAGCAGGAGAATTGCAAGGTTGAGCCCAGGGGAGGGCAAATTAAACTAGCAAGAACCTATCTCAAAATAAAAAGTAAAAAGGGATGGGGTTAGGGATATAGCTATGTGAAAGCCTTAGGTTCAATCTCAAGTACACATACAAAAAAAATTTTTTTCTCATCCAGTGAAGACATCACATAGAACAAGAAAAAAAATTGCAGTCATATACCACATTCTATATCATGCTAAATTGCAGGACAAGCCAATGACCTAAATACATAGGTTGCTAATTCAAAAATACTTACGATCTAAATATAAAGATGTAGAGAACCTCCCCTTCACCCGCACAAAGGTGGAAGGAATCACTAGCTGGAAATCATTAGTCTTTCCCAGAGAAAATCTTTTTAACCATAATACAAAATTCATGAGCTATGTTAAGATCCACAAATCCAACAAAGGTACATGTATACATACATAAAACTAAATTTACACAGTGAAATTAAATGTCAAATCAAAAGTGTTTTAAACAAAAATATATTTGCAATTTACAGCACAAATAAATATTAGGTATCATTTTTACCATCATCAACTGATAAAATTCGAACAGTCTGATAACATTCTCTAATACTGAGTTTGTGAATAAACAAATTACTTAAGCATTGCTATTGAACAGTGATCTGGTAAACCTCTGTGAAGAGCAATCTGGCAGTCATTTGTTGAAATGACCCATACACATATCCTTTCCGCAATACACCCACATATAAAATAATATATGTACAGTATTATTCTCTATACCATACCATTATTTATAATGACGAAGACTGGAAACAATTAAATGATCAGCAATGAAGGCACAGCAGTCCCCCTTTATCTACAGACTATAAGACAGTATATATATATATGTATTGCTGTAAGTCCCACACCTCTTATACATGTTTAATTTACAAATTAGGCACAGCGAGAGTAACATTAATAAAGTAGAACAGTTACAACAATTACTATAACAAGTTATGTGAATGTGGCCTTGTGTCAGTAATAACTTACAGCTGATCTGGTAGCTAAGAAGACTACTTAGTAATTAATGGGTGAATAGCACATATAATGTGGATGTGCTGGACAAAGGAATGACTCATGTATCAAGTAGGGTAGTTCAAGATTTAAAACAATGCCCAGTTTGCAACTGCAATGAGGGGGTGCTACTATATTATGCTGGTTAATTAAGTATATCCATATAATACTATACAGCTGTAAAAAACAGTAAAGAAGCAATTTACTGTTATGAAAAGATCCCCAAGATACACCGGTGAACCAAAAGATGAAGGTTCAGAACTATAATACACTTGGATAAAAAAGGAAAAATTAATGTACCATATAGGTATACATGTCCATACATTCTGTTATATGGAGAAACAAATAAACATTGTACTCATACATTAATAAAAATATCTGAAAAGACTTAGAATTTAACGTTGATCTTCTATAAGAAGAAATCATCAGTTTGGTTGGAGAACAGAAGCCTTCTTGGTGTTTTTTTAAATTTTAACTAAAAAAAACAAGCAGAAAAGTAAAATTAAAAAAAAAAATCCATTAATCCTTGAACAGGTGATGGCCAGGGAAGTTATATTTAATCTATATGAAATTATATTCAAACTGTCTCAAGTTTACTAAGTTACAACTGCTAAAGTATATATCCTATCCTTGCAGAGTATAGGGAGAATAGAAAGGTTTAGAACACCAAAGCAGCTTTTATTTTAGCAAAAAAATGGGTGGAATTATGTGCACTGTACTATTTGTAAACCGCTCAGTAACAGGCTGATAAAATGCTTAAGTGCAAACTCAAAAAGTGTGATGAAGTATTTTTTAAGATTAACCTAATGCTTTCTTATGATAGCTCCCTTTTCCACCCCTATTCCTTCAGAGACATTTGGCTCCCTGTGGTTGCCCCAGAAGAGTAATGTGGCAAAGCAGAAAGCAGAAACAGCCTGAGTGTCTCTCTGGCTTGTATGTTGCAAAATAATTACAAAAACAAGTATAAGAGGGTAAAAACAAAGTGTCTTGAATAGACATTTGAATAGAAGACCTAAAATAGTTGACTGGGATATAGATGAAATGTTTGTGTAGGACAGAGAAAAAAGTGAGGGACTTACTTAGAGGTGAAAAAGACGTCCCTTGTTTGAAGAAGCATGTTGTGTGCTTGTACTTCCATGAATTTATGGGAGGGGGTGCTGGTGCTGAGGCTTCCTTGCAAAGCCATCTAGAAGAGAAGGCCACACTACACAGGCAATGTAAAATGTGTTAATACCTTGGCAGATGGGTTCAGGCACCAGTGTGAAAATACTTCTGCCCTAATTAGGGCAAAGAAACAGAAGATGGTCCTATTGCTGGAAGTGCTACAACTAAAAGGACATCCTGACTAGGATGATAGATGTTTCAACATTAACTTGCTTTAGCAAAGGTCTTGGAAGACTAGAATGCACCTCCATCCCAAAATTCTTGCACAGTAATCAGCCTGCAGAACCTCAGCCCAACCTAGGATTGGATAGATAAGAGTATCTCAGTAAAAGCTGAGATATAATCTTCTTGCAACCTGCTGAGATCAAAACAGAAATTACAAGATTTAGTGTACACTTACAGTTTATGTGTGGCTATGCTGCCAAATAGTTGTTACCTGCTATTAGATGCGTATCTCTTGAGAGGGAATAAGCAACAAGATTACTCTAACATACTATGTAAAATCACCAGAACAAAGATGGCAATAAGCAAGCAAAGACACAAAATAACATTTAAAAGTAAGAAATATGAGGCTATCAAACCTTGTCATTCAGGTATTTTAAAAGGGTATACCTGCCAAGTTTTGAAAGACCAAGAGTACTGTATTCAATTTTTCAGAAATGGCTACTACCATTGTACATTCTCAGTAACGCTTCACACTGGACATTTTAATTATTTTATATTTTCAAACTAACCAAAAAATGCATCATTGATAATCATGCCACAATAGCAGACCTAAAAAGAGTGCATTGTTAACACTGTGGTCCAGTAGTGGCTTGTATTTCTGGGAATTACTCAACTCCTTTATGAATAAGCAGAAAACCACAGAGGTTAACAGCCAAAAGAAATTTGTTTCAAGTCATTATCTCTAGAATTTCCAACATCAAAATTTTGCAACTGATGATTTAGAAACCTATTTTTACTAAGATTTTACTAAGGTTATAAGTTTCTGAAAGCATGTAAAAATGAAGTTAGTCATTCAGTTTAAAATGTTATGTCATTCCTAATAATAAAGAGTTTGTTGTGCATCTTTCCAAAAACAGAGATCTACATAACATAGGTAATGCGGAGCTAGTGATAAAACATATTTTCTCAGTATATTGTCCACAAGTGGGATTCTCGCCAGAAAAATTGTTTTGCATTTTGCTTTTCCACTTAATGTTACATAATGGAACCCTTATCAGTTGTACATTATTATTCCACTGTTCACTTTTTAAAAATGTGCAAGTAACTTTCTTGTACTTGAGCATAAAAAACTTTAAGACTATTATTATATTTGGGGCTAGGAATTTTTATACAAAATGTCAGTCAGTGCTACACAGAAATTATGTTTAGACTATGGAATGGTTTCTGTGTCTTAAACAGCTTCTGTGCTAGGCAGGGTAATACATGCCTGTATTTCCAGCTACTTAGGATGAAGCAGGATTCCTTGAGCCCAAAAGTTTGAAATCAGCATGAGCAACATGGCCAAACCTTATCTCAAAATAAAACTAAAAAAATAAGCTTCTGAACTAGATGTCTTTGGTGCCTGTCATTTCTTAACACCCCTTTCTTTAGCAAGGACCAGATTCACAGCATCTTGCAGTATCAAGGGCTATTCCTGTTTCGGAACTATTCATTTAGACTATGACTGTGACACTTTCAGGATGCTGTACATTTACAGAGAAATGACTGACACTGAGTTCAAAAATGATGCTAGGGACTGGGGGTGTGGTTCAGTGGTAGAGTTCTTGCTTTGCATGCACAAGGCCCTGGGTTCGATCTCCAGGATCACACACACAAAATATGTATCCCCAAAATGACAATAAATCATCTCAAGAGTTTATCAGCTGTTCTTCAAAGCAACGAGACTCTTACTATCATGACTACTTGATCTTGAACAATGGAAACATGGTAATAATTACCAAGAGAAAGCATGTGTCAGAGGTGAACCATTCTTGGAAAGTTCAGAAAACCTAAGTTTCTTCTTACAGTGAAGAATAATCAAAACCCTGAATTCGATTTTTGTTTGTTCTGTGGTGCTGAAATGAACCCAGAGCCTTAACACTAAGCTATATCCCTAAATCCTTCACCAAGTTGCCAGGGCTAGGCTCTAACTTGTAGATATCTTGCCTCAGCCTCAGAGTGCTGGGATTACAGGAAAACCCTACCATGCCTGCCCTGATCTTTTTTCTTTTTTTAAACAAAAAGATATCAAAACATAACAATTTCACCTCAACCAACAAAACAGCAACAATCATCAGCATATTAGATATTCCCAAAAATTATTTAAGACAAAAAACACAGACATGAAACATTATCTAATTGTTAACACAATTGTTTTCAAATGAACATTTCACATTGAAAATAAAATCTGAAGGTGACCCTGAAAAAATTACATTTTACTCAGAATTCTTTTTCTCTGGCTGTCACAACTAATTTTTTATATACATAGGTTTTGTTTCAGATGACATGATACCCAGAGGATTCCAAGAACGCCACACCTTTTTGTGACAGCAATGTATTGAGGTCTCCCAATACAGTTGTACTAAGGCTTACTTGATTTTTCATGTTAATAATTTTTTACATAACTGGGTGGACTAGTGTTTGTTGCATTATTATCTTTTCCTCTTAGATTGTTCCCTTAACAATATATAATGACCTTCTTTGTCTCTCTTAATCAGTCTTGGATTAAAATTAACTTTATCTGCAAAGAGAATAGCTACCTCTGCTTTTTTCTGGACTCCTGTTGCACGGAGTATTATTTTCCATCCTTTAACTTTCAGTCTATGAGTATCTTTTTAAATTAAATGTGTTTCTTGTATACAGCATATTGTTAGATCTTGCTTCTTGATCCATTCTGCCAGTCTATGTCTTTTGACTAATGAATTAAGACCATTAACATTGATGGTTAAAACTGATACATATTGACTTATCTTTATCATGTTGTTTTCTTTTTTCCTGGTGGTTTCCTTCTATTGGGGTTCGTGGAGCTGTAGTACTTATCATCCTTTTCTAAAATGTCCTTCAAAATATTTTGGAGTGCTGGTTTAGTGGTCATGAATTTCCTCAACTGTTCCTTATCATGGGAGTGTTTTCTTTCTCCCTCTATTTTGAAAGATAGTTTTGCAGGATACATCAATCTGTGTTGAACGTTGTTTTCTTTTAGAACTTGGAGTTCTTCACTCCAAGCTCTCCTTAAGAGTTTGTGCTGAGAAGTCCACTGTGATTCTGATGGACTTTCCTTTATAGGTGATTTGTTTCTTTTCCCTAACGGCTTTTAAAATTTTATTCTTGTGTTGAGTTTCTAGAATCTTGACTATGATAAGCCTGGAAGTAATTTTTTTTTTTATCATTGCTAATTGGGGTTCTACATGCCTCACTTATTTGTATGTCAAATTCTTTTTCTCTGCCAGGAAAGTTTTCCGACACAATGTCTGTAAGGATTTTTTAATGTCACTTGTAGTATCTCCTGCTTGTTCAATGACTCAAGTTAATCTTAAGCTATTTTTCTTTGTCTCGTCAAGCAACTGCTGGATTAATAACTTATGATCTCTTGCTAGTTTTGAAGAGTCTTTCTTTTCCTGGTCACTAACTGTGAGCCTGTCTTCAATATCTGAGATCCTGTCCTCACATTGGCTTAACCTGTTTTGAATACTTCCAATAGAGTTTCTATTCTCCTGGATATCTACTTGAATCTGCTTTATGGAATCCATTTGCTTCCTATATTGTCCTTCCATAATTTGCTTAAGCTTGTTTATTTTTTTGTCTGAATCTGCCCTAATATCACTAAGCATGGTGTTTATTTTGGTAATCTGTATGGCTATTTGAGAGATTATTTCTGATTTCATTTTATCCAAAGCCTCATTCAACTGCTTTGTTACCACTTCTAAGAAACCTTGTAGGGGTCTTTCGGATTTTCCAGTCCCATTGCCCCCTAGGTTTGCTTTTGGTGAACTGGGTGTCTGGGCTGTGACCTGTTTAAGTGTCTTCTCATTTCTTTTTTTTCTTAGTTTAATTCCTAAAGTGATACCTGTTAGTTGCCTGCAGTGGGTTACTTTAATGGTGGTATTAAGGACTTCCAGGTGATGAATACTTCCTGGAGATATCTTCCAGGTGTAACTGGTTCCTGGGCTCTGAGTCTATTGGAAAATCCAGCCTCCTCAGTTCGTCAGAGATGAGAAACCACTGCTCGCCTAGCCCAGTCCCTAGTTGCTTGGCACCACACACCAGCCCTCTCTGTGACCCCCCAGTCAATCCCAGTCCTGGACCAGCAAGGCCAACAGCTATCCAGTTCAATCGAGTCAGTTCTGGCTGCAGTGGCACCCACAGCACCAAACACAGCCAACAAAACAGTAAACTGATCCAACCCCTGATTTACAAACCCTAACCATATAAACTGAATTTATATCCATACAACAGGATGCAAAACAATCATATACAATACTTAGGTTCACAAAATGTCAATTCTGTCCCCAAAGGTGAGGACCCAAAATGAATTTAAGAAAAAGCAGAGAAGTGGGAAAAGGGAAAAGAGACTGCAAGTAGATGGGAGAACAAAGATGGGTCCACCACTTCAGGGAAACCACTGCAGAAGACTGAGGGAAAAGAAAGCCAAAAGAGACAGAAAAGAGAACAGATTCACTTCCGGGGTTCTCTCTGGATTCACTGGTAAACAGCCTGTGGAGGCGGCAACCCAAATCGTGGCACTGTATCTCCACAAACCAGCAACTGTTTGTGGACAGAGTAGTAGACAACCTTAGCAGGCCTGCCCTGGGAACAGCCTCCTTGGGCTCGCAGCCAACCAAGCAGTTTCTGCGGGTCTGCGCCCAGCTAGGAACGAACAGCTGGGGGAAGCTGGCAACAGTTTTAGCCCCAGGCATATCTGGCCTAACTCAGGAATAGCTTCCGGCAAATCATTCTCTCCCGCGGGAGGACCAAGCCCTCCACACTCACCGCCAGCCAGCAGAGTCCTCTGCACCCACTGCTATCCTCCACCCAGGAATGGTTCCGCAGAGGTCCTGGGGTCGCCAGCCACCGCCAATACCACAACCGTGCACCACTGGGCTCCAACAGCTCCCCTCAGACAATGAGTCTGGTTCTGGGCGAAGATTCCGCCAGCTACCACCTTTTTCTTAATTGAATTTTTTCTTTTCACTCTCTCTGTGGGGTTTGATTCAGACTTCAGGCTCTTCCTGGGTCCAAGGAACCCATCTCCCTCCTTTTTGTCTTCCTCAAGATGGTGTGTTTCCACATCTAGGTGGTGTCTCTCAGAGAGGCTGTTTTCCCTGCATCCTACTACTCTGCCATCTTCCTGGAAGTGGCCCTTTATTTTATTTTATTTTTTGAGATAGGGTATCTATGTAGCCCAGGCTGGCGTCCTGCCTCAGTCTCTTTGTGAGAGTCAGCACTGAAAACAAATATACAAAGCACTTTGCATCTAAGTTGTAGATGTGGCCTGTCCTAAAGGGTCAGCTAAGGACTCTACAGATGAAGTATGGCATGTCCTGGAAGTCATAGCCTTGCAGCTGCAGGATGTAGGCACATTTTCTGTGTTGTTTCCAACCCCATTAAATCAAGCCTATCAGCCCAGTTCCCAATGCTATCAGCTTAAGAGTAACATGCACTTTTCTCAAACTATCTTTTGAACTTCCCTAAGAGTACCTTTGCTCTCTTTAAGCATGTAAGACAGACTATTTCTGTGGTCATCAGCCCTCTCCTCATGTCATGAGTCTTTCATCCTGTGACATAAGACATCAGAGACCAGCCCCAATATTAATAATTGGGGAATTAGACTCCTGAGTGATGGGATTACAGGCATGTGCCAGCACACATGGCCTTGATTTTTTAACTAGCATGTTTATTTTTTAATTTGATTCCACAATCTATTAAAAAAAATGATACAGTACTATCTATAGTTGGGGATGGGTAACAACTACTTTCTGTAAAAATTTACAAATGATATAGCACAATTTGTGTAAAATTGTACATATGGCCTAATCATTAAAAGAACAATTAAAACAGGTCATTTTGTTATACTATACAATGTTGGAAACGGCACTAAAATGGAAAAAAATGAGACAAAGACCAATGTGTAAAAATTACACAATTTAGCACTGTACATGATTAGTACAATCTGGCCTAAGAATAAGTCTTCAATAGGAATGACTGAAATACAATATTAACTAAACTAAGAGGTTTTAAAAATTATTCTCCTTAAAAAATAGGCTAAACTTAAGAGATTGTTGGCATGACAATTACACAAAGAAAAGCCCAAACTCTAAAAACTCTGGAGTGTGACTTCATTGTTACCCAGGGAAGATTATGGAAGATGAGTTCCAAAACCAGCTCATAATATCAACCATATAACCCTGGGTAAATAAGCTCACCAGCAATATGTATGTAATTATCCTGTTAGCCAACAAAAATCAATTAAATTCCAAATGCTCTGATGCCAATCATCATGAACCTTATTATTATTATTATTATTTTTAAAGAAAACTATCCAGAGCTTCCCAGGAAGAATTCTTTTAGATAAACACTACCAGAGGTGTGTATCAATTCCTTTGAAGTTAGGTTACTTAATAGATCTTTTGGGCTCACACTGTTTGTTTGGTTTTTTTTTTTCATCTGTGACTAAAGTTACTTTTTCAGTGCAGAGACAAAATACCTGACAACCACAGTTAAATGAGGAAAGGTTTATTTAGCTCACAGTCTGCAGCGGTTTCAGTTCACAGGCAGCTGGCTCCAAGGCAGAGTGGTGAGGCACAGGGGCATCGCAAACAATAAACAGGATGTGTTACACAGAAGGCAGCAAAACCATCCAAGCAGCCAGTAGCAAGCAACAAAGGACACATGCTTTCTGTTCCATTATAAAGTATCCAGTCCACCTGCCCTTATGGTAGACAGCACTCACATCCACAGCGAGACACCCTTAAACCTACCCAGAACTATGCCAAACCAATCAGCACACTAACTTAGCAATCACACACCCTTAATTCCAGGGTGACGCGCTCTAGATTCAGTCACCTCTGAAGGAGTGCCACCCATGACTGCATGAGGCCTTGGGGGGGACATCCAGACACAAGCCATAACAACCTGTTAATAGTCACCCCTTAAGCATTTCATCACTCTTGAACACATTTTTAAAAAACAAGTTCAAGGACTTAAAAGTGTATCTCAAACTGCCCCTTCAACTACTGTTACCATCATTTGGTCTTAAGCCTCGCCCTGAACGGAATTCAAAATCTAGAGATACTTTTGAGCTCAGATTAAATTGCAGTGCAAAAATTCACAATACATAAAAATTTGTATTAGTGTAAAAAGATCATTATTATGGTAGAGAACCTTTTTTTTGTAAATATCAATTTATTTCTAAGAACTGAGGCAGTTTACAATAAAGTGAGTCACTGAAATGTTAAAATAACAGCACCAAGGCAACATTATGTCAAAAAATACATAGAAAATATTTTATCTAGTTCTGAGGTTTCTAGCAAGCAAGCAAAATAGACATAATACAAAGAAATCATTGCCATATGATAAGAGTATATACTACTTTTTTTTTTTTTTTTTAACCTAATAGGTAACTTCGACAATAGTTGCTATAATTTCACAAGCATTTCTTCAGGGGTAAAATAAGAAGCAATCAACTCAGAGTTGTCAAAGTTTGAGAGAACCAGCCTATCTTTTCAACTATCCAGTCTTAAGCCGGGCGTGGTGGCACACGCCTTTAATCCCAGAGCGTTGTGAGTTCGAGGTTGGCTTGGGCTACAACTCGAGCGCAAGGCCGGCCTGAGCTACATAGTGCGACCCTGCCTCAAAAAACCAGGGCCGGGAGTTTGGCTCAGTCCCTTAAGCGCCTGCCCTGGCAGGTATGAGGTTGTGAGTTCAATCCCTGGTGCCGCAAAAAAAAAAAAAAAAAAAAAAAGAATTGTAACCAGAAATTAGCAATCAAAAAAAATTTTTTTCCATAAAGAAGCCACCTTGTATTTTTCTCCCACAGGAGAGAAGTTCAGCTTACAACAATGTAAGAATGAGTGTTAGCAAAACCACTTCAACCTTACCAGAGTTTAATCATCTCAGCACTATGCCTCTGAAATAGGGTTTTAAGAATGTTATTGTGGTAGAGAAGACTGTTTGATATTCACATGATATAATACATGTATTCTCTATACAACAATGCTTGCTTTAAAATTAATCCCCAGAAGCCAGGCATGGTGGCGCACGCCTTTAATCCCAGCACTCAGGAGGCTGAGGTAGGTGGAGCATTGTGAGTTCGAGGCTGGCTTGGGCTACAACGTGAGGGGAAGGCCAGCCTGAGCTACATAGTGCAACCCTGCCTCAAAAAACTAGGGCTGGGAGTTTGGCTCAGTGGCTTAAGGGCCTGTTTGGCAGGCGTGAGGTTGTGAGTTCAATCCCCCGTGCCAAAAAAAAAAAAAAAAAAAATCCCCAGGATTATGATTGAATTAGCCTCTTAGTTGATGTTGGTTGTATTTATTTTCTACATGATCACCATCTCCAAATAAGTGTATCTTGGCACAGCTGCTGTTTATAGTTTTTGTGCCATAAAAACACGGCAGTTTTGTTCATTCTTGAATACTGGTAATAAATTCATGTCAGAATCAAAGACTTAGATATTGATCCTCCTATTTGCTGTCACAGTATTAAAATATCTATCACACATACATAAAAGCAATGTGAATTATTTAACTGGATTGGAAAAGGAGGCAGGGAAGGAGTAAAAGTTCCATTTTACTTTTTATATTAAGCAAGCCGTTTCTTCAGATAGCAGCTGCTACTGCCAAGCATTCCACACAAGCTTGTAATCCCAGCTACTGTACTCTGGAAGTTGAGCAGGACTCCCAGCTTGATGCCAATTTGAGCAACTTAGTGATATTCTGTCTCAAAATAAAATGATAAAGGTTGGGAATGCAGCTCTGTGATACAGTACTTGCCTAGCAGATAGGAACTGGGTTCAATCCCAGAACTGCAAAAAAGTTTAAAAACAAATTGCCACCCATTTAATTTATAAATATGAAACCAAGCCTATTTTTAAATAGCAACAGGTTAGAATTCATGACAAGTTCTTAAGATTTTCTTTCCATTGTACTGAGAGGATAAATATGGCATGGAAAGTCCTGGCTGTTTTCTAGAAATGAAACAGTATAACAAAATTGATAAAACCAGTAAGAAGAATGGGTTTTCACGTGCAAGAAGTTGAGAACACAACACAGAAAACACAGGGTATCTAGCAAACTAACTTCTTCATTTGAAGACAGCCATTTCCCCTTTTGCAAAACTAGGGTCACTGTGATGGCACTAGCTTTACAGAGGTAGACTGGGTTTAGTGAAGATTTGGGAGTGGGAGAATGACATGCCTATCCAGAGTAATCAAATAATTTGGTCATCAAATCAGATGATTTACAGCAAAACAGGAGTAAAATACATAGGTAAAATTCTAAATCCTCCAAGATCATTTTGACAAAGTAAAAAAATACAGTATTAATAACTTTTCACTGGAAACTTGGAAACCAGCATTTTGCAGACGCTGATGATACTCAGGTTTGACTCAAGTCATTAATCTTCAGAAGTATGGTCAATGATTTAATTTTTTAAAAAAAGTTGTTTATAAAACTATTTGAACTTAAATTCAGAACCTGAATCATATAGTTATATTAAAAATGTTTATGAAGTTATAGCAAATGCATAATATGTACATTTATACACCACAGATGTGTATATAACAAATATAACCATATGCACGCAAATGAGAAACATGGCTACATCAATTGCAGATAGGAATAGAGACAGTATTTTATTCCAAAGTCTGTACAGTTCAAATACAATTTGGAAAAACAAAAATTAGCTCAAAATTAAATCAAGTGACAAGTTCATACCTAACAGCCCAGTGTCTACATCTTCAGTTTTCAAATTCTCAGCATGCAACTCTGTAAACACAAAGAAAGGTTTAGGTAGAAAAGCAAGATCATTTTATAATTTGAAGAGTAACTCCAAGACTTGGAAGACATTACAGAACCGTATAAAGTGCTCTGGAGTTGGACTAGGGTCAAATTCTAATTTGATTTATTAGCTACATGACCTTCCACAAGCCAGTAAGTTCTTTATTTTGAAGACATTTTATGTGACACAAATTTAAGGACATATTAGATTTTGAGTTCAGTTCCTTTCTCCACTCTCCAAAATACTGTCAATGTCTTTTGCACTGAACTTCCATTTAGCTGGTTACGTGACTTTATAATACAAACATAATCTCTTGGAAAAGAATAAGTTCTCTACATAACAAAACTATCAAGTTACACAGGGGGTAAAAAGGAGTCAGGAGTAATAGAGAATTGGCAATGGCAGCCAAACATTTAAGATTTATAGTTTACATGGAATACTACGTTAAGAAGAGATAAAATTCACACGTTAACTTGTCAAGCTGTGTTTTTTTTTGCGGCACCGGGGATTGAACTCACAACCTCGCGCCTGCCAGGGCAGGCGCTTAAGGCACTGAGCCAAACTCCCAGCCCTAGTTTTTTTGAGGCAGGGTCGCACTATGTAGCTCAGGCCGGCCTGGAACTCACAACGCTCCTCCTACCTCAGCCTCCCGAGTGCTGGGATTAAAGGCGTGCGCCACCACGCCCGGCTCAAGCTGTGTTCTTTACGACAATCAACTATGTAGGCTATTAGAGGCCATCTGCAGCCCTCTAGAGGCTGGCAAAAATTTAAAAGTGAATTAATTAGATTTAATTTTAATTAGTAAAGTAACACCAATAAGTGAGTGACCAAGTATCGAGTGCTTTTTATTCAATAAAGTGCCCCCCCTGCGCGCAGCTTTTTCTTTTTCAATAATTTGGCCCAAGTGAGCCACTAATGAGAACTGAATGTTTCACTTTAATAAATACCCAATCATACAACACATCCATGCAAGCCTTAGAAAAACTTTCACAACACACTTATTTTTCTTCCAATTTGGCCAGTATTTCAACTTCAGACACAAAAAGATGAAATTAGTAGAGCAAGAAAACTATTTTCTGCAATAAAACTGCACGTTATACCTAGTTGCAAATAAGAAGCTATCCTTAAAAGTAGAAATCTCGATGGGGGACGGGAACTCCTGTTGTTCAACAGTTCTTAGTATACGGATGTGTAAGGGGATAGAGCACTTTAACTATTTGTGGAGCAAAGGCTATATATATCTTTGCGTACATACTTACACACACACAAATATATACAATCTATTTTAAATGCAAGCACTTCTCACCAGATCCCTTTAATGGTGGGTAAGTGTTCTACGTTTGGCTTAATCAAGCTAAATATTTCACTGACTCTAGTATCCATTTAATCAACACACGTTCTTAAAAAGGGTCTCCCCACCAGGCACCAACGAGCTGCATCTATGAACAGAAAACAAAGGGAGAAGAGCAAAGAAAGGTACAGATCGGGGCTGAGTGGAAAGTGCCTGCCCAGTTTCAGCATGAAAGGGACAAGCCGCCGCCAGGCTCAACTCTACCTAAGACACTTTCAAAGTCTGTGCGTCTGTGCTCAGTACCTTTAACGACCAGATACGCGATGGCCAGGAGGAAAGCGAGGAGGACGGCGAACAGCAGGGAACAGAGAATAGAGAGAATCTGGACAGGCCACTGCCGAGCCTGGGTCCGGCTGCCCGCAGCCGCAGGGAAGATGCCATTGCGTTTGTCCGGCAGGACCGGCGAGCCATCCCCGCCGTGCAGGACCAGCCTGCCCCTTCTAGGCTCCGACGACGCCCGGGCCGAGAACTCCGCCCGCAAGTCGCGGGCCACTTGATCACCGCCTTCCTCTTCGTCAACTTCACCCTCACCCCAACTGTCTCCCTGAGTGAAGACGGAATTCAGCGGCCGTGAGAGAGAGACCCGGGTGCCCTGCCGGCGACTCCGCGGATCCAGATAATCTCCACTCCCCAGGAACGACATGGCGGGAAAGACTAACGACCCGCGGAGGGCGTGCCTCCCAACGCTCCGCCCCGTCCCGCATCAGCCAATCAGAAACCAGCGTCGTCGCGGCCTTTACCATTGTGCCCACACACGCGGGGGTGCCGAGAATGCCGGGAAAAGACTCTACCTCGGAGACAGCCAGAATGTACTCGCGTTTCCCCCCCCTGCAGCCCAGCATCTGGGCCGTATAACTGCCTTCGCGGCGTCGCCTCTAGGCAAGAACACGTTCGGCCAGCCCTAAAACATACTCTTCTCAACGCCGATTCCTAGCGCCCGCCTTTGCCCACTGATACGCATTGCCTAGTTTATTATTCTTCGTCTCTAAATTCACACTCCCGCTTACCCCATTATCGACAGCTAAACGCCCAGTGCTCTCACTGTGCCTTAACTGCCCTTTTGTCTCTCTTTTAGGTTCTTAACCCGCACCTATCAAAACTTCCCTTCTCTAGCCGGGCGTGGTGCCGCACGCCTTTAATCCCAGCACTTGGGAGGCTGAGGTAGGCGGAGCATTGTGAGTTCGAGGCCGGCTTGGGCTACAACGCGGCGCAAGGCCGACCTGAGTTACATAGTGCGACCCTGCCTCAAAAAACCAGGGCCGGGAGTTTGGCTCAGTGGCTTAAGCGCCTGCCCTGGCAGGCGCAAAGCTGTGAGTTCAATCCCCGGTGCCACCAAAAAAAAAAAAACTTCCCTTCTCGCTGCGTGACACACCCCCTTCTCCCTTCCTCCCCCAACCCCTCCCTTGTCGGCGTGCGCTGGGCACTGGGCGATTGAACTCGAGACCTCTCCCCAGGACCCCACCCCTCCGCCGTGAGCGCAGAGCGCGCGCCTCGGCCCCAACCGCGGACTGCGCTGCCCGCTGCTGATCCCGCCCCCGTCCCACCCTACCCCACCCTACCCTTGGCGGCCTCAGGTTTGTGGGGTGTAACTAACTCGGGCGGGGGGGGGGTGAAGGTAGAAGTTCCCCACCTCTTGCGGGGTGAAGGGGGTCTAAACCCGGGAAGTAGGGACACAGTTGTCTTGCCTCCTTTGGGGGAAGTTGGTGGAGTTTTCTCAGTGGAAGACTCGGCGCCGAAACTTCCTCCGTCCCCCTCCCCCTCTCCGTGCAGGCGACGCCGAGTGAGGCTGGGGCCGGGGGCGAATCACCGCAGAGCTGCCTGTCGACAGCGCACGTTGATTGGACAGTGAGGAAGCCTGTCAGCTTGTTAGCCCCAGTGATCCCGCCCCGTAGCTCAGGGCAGCCTTTAACCTTTAGCCCCAGCGGGCGCCAGCCACTCAGATCGCTTCTTGTTGGTATGTGTAGCGGCAGTGGCCGCCGGCGGAGCAGTCAGAGCCCAACGATGAGGCCGGGGACGGGAGCTGAGCGTGGAGGCCTCATGGTGAGTGAAATGGAGAGCCAACCTCCTTCGCGGGGTCCCGGGGACGGGGAGCGGAGATTGTCCGGCTCAAGCCTCTGCTCCAGCTCTTGGGTCTCTGCTGACGGCTTCCTGAGGAGACGGCCCTCGGTAAGGGATCGGTAGGGCCGGAGAAAGCGGCACAATGAAAAACGGAGTCAGAGACAGGAAGCTTTCTCCAAAAGGAGAAGAAGATAAGAGTGGACCAAGGAAGAGCACGAGTTGGTGGGATATGTCTCGGGGAAGAGAAATGGAGGGTTGGGAGGCACAAAGAGAAGGATGTGGGACCCTGAAGTTCCCATCGACTTGGCCTAGACTGATACGCGGTGAGGGTACAGGGCCCTGGGCGGGCTGTGAGTGTTGGAGCCCTAGGCCCGTTTTAGTATGAACTCCTGATCGTGTCACACTTTGAAAGAGACCACCAAAATTTGTTTTTTCTAGTAGTGGTGGTGTTCTACAGGGAGGACTGTTGAGAGAATTGGCAGGGATAATTACCCGGTTTAAAACCTAGAACAATGGGCACATGTAAAGAAGGCAGTTGCCTTTTAAAAGTGCATTAAAATGGGTGAATTAGTTGTTGTATTTAGAGTCTAAATGACCGAACCTCAGTCTTCGACAATGTGCTTTGGCAAAAGGAGTTTTACCTGTCTTAAACTGTTATCAGGAATTGGTATGGTGTTAGGAATGAAGTATAGCTGGGTATCCATGCTCCTGTGCATTATAAGGCCAGTCCTTCTCTGAATGAATTCGGTAAACTTAGCGATTTAAAGTCAGTAACCCAGTAACATTATAAAATACCAGCTGACTGACTTGCATTTGTGTGAATTAAGGCCAAGTTTGGGTTTTCACCGTTTAGATTAGCATTCAATACATATTCTCTAATCTTAGCATACAGTAGTTGATTAATCAATACCCCCTCCGCCCAAAGAGACAGCTATGGTTCACCTATTCCATCTGGGACTTTAATCTCCATTTTATTGTGGAATTTGCAGACTCCTTAAAAATACTGGCATAGTGCATTTTGTTAAAAACAGAAAAGTACAAAATTAACCCAACAATACAATCACACCTTAATCTAAAACTGTGCCTTTGTAGGTAAGTGATTAGTTCAAGAGAGATTTATTTTTTAAGGAGCGTTTAATATAACTTGCTAACTTTAGATTTTTACTGTTTTTCAGATGGGGCACCCTGGCATGCATTATACACCAATGGGAATGCACCCTATGGGTCAGAGAGCAAATATGCCTCCTGTACCTCATGGAATGATGCCACAAATGATGCCCCCTATGGGAGGGCCACCAATGGGACAAGTAAGAATGTTACATTTTTGTTTTGTTTTGCGTTTATTTTTGTCTCAGTTGTTACTTTGTCAAGCTCTCAAGATATAGGTTGGATATTGTGCTTGTAGCTGTTTAAGCATTAGTTTAAGCCCAAATAGTGTTTCAAAGGAGACAAATGTTGAATCATGACTGTAACCAAATTTTGAATATTAATGGAAAAGTTCTGTGAAAGAAATTTACTACTTCAACAAAATTAAGATTTTTTTTTTAAATTTTAAAAGTCTACATCTAGGCTTTTTAACTTGAATGATGTTTTTCTAGCACGTCAAGTAGAGTTAATCTTGTAAGTAGATACCTAGCAGGGGCAACGTAACTTATTTTTGCGCATCATGGAATCAGAAAATAGTAATTGTTTAGAAATTTGGCTTAGAATGAATTTTATTCTTGAAAGATCCTCTGCTTTGTGTGTAGGGGTGGGAAGATTTTGTTTTATAAATCTGATTCTTCACAGGACAGTGCCAAATAGGTAGTCCATTTTCCACTTACACTTGTTTTGTTTTTTAATGTTTACTGCTTCTGCACTCCTGTTTATTAGCTTCCCCTTCCATCTCTAGCATAAAATGTAAATGGGCACTTTGTGAGAGTGTTTTGGATCAGAAGGTTTTAATGCTGACTCAGTGACTGGTAGAACTGAGTTTCTAGAGAAGCATACATAAGGGCAACAGGATCATGTACCATACATAATTGTGTACACTGTGCAAGGTTCTATAATACGCAAATCCCTTAGGTGGCTGGGTTATTTCCATATGAATATCCTGCTAAATCATGAGAAATTCAGGCTAGCAAACTATTTTGGAAAGCCAATTACATATGATCTTTTCGTAATAAGTACTGTTTACTTTGATATTTGCTTAAGCCTCTATGGTTAAAGTTATTAGTGAAATTATAGTGGAAAAAGGAGCTTGCTGTCTTTTTTTAACCTTAACAGTAGAAGGACTCAATGTCAGCAGGTTTTTTCTTTTGTATTTGGAATATAACCCTTAATTTTGTACAAAAATCTTTATTCAAAGGCACCAGACCCAAAACATTCTGCCTGCAGGAGTTCTTTATATAAAAAAGGTTTTTATTCTGTTACTCTAGAATAACACAAATTTTAAAACTCCATAGGAGACGCAGAGACAACTCTTGATTCTTCTTCTGTTTCCTTCCATCTCTAAGCAGCAAGGAGCTCTTCTTGTTTTCTTGGTAGAGCTGCTCTTACTAGATAATGAGCTTTAAAAATATTTATCCTTTAAATGCTCTGGTTCTTATTTAAAATTAGTTTCTTTCCACAGAAAGATAAAATAAAACAATTTGCTACTGCCAGATGCTTCTCTCTTTTCTGGGGCCTTCTGTTTCCATTGGGCCAATCAAGGTAAGTTTTGCAAGGGATTGACCTGCTTACCCTTGCTGTAATGGTGCTAGTGCACTACCAAAGCCAAGATACCAGCTAGTCATTGCTAGTAAAATGCAGATTTTGTTTTTTAAAAGTACTTTTATGTATCTCATTGACATAAGCTGGTCACAGTTTGTTTTATGGCCCTTTCTCTTTAGCTATTTCAGTGGCCATCTTCCCAATAAGTTTGCTTGGTATATATCTCTTCAGATACTCTGAATTTTCCCCTGTGGTTTTCTTCTAATTTTTTTTAACTAGGCCAGTATATGCTGTGTGCCTTTAAATGTACCTAATTATGCAGATACTTAGAATTCTTTCTCCCTCTGTTGGCTCCTGTTAGGATAGTGAATAAATATTTTAGGAGTCCAGCTCTGAGGCTCCCAAGAGAATCTTATGTCATTTTTCTCCAAATTGAATTATTCTTCTTTTCCCCCTTTAATACCTAACAAATGTGAATCCCAAATCTTGCTAAAGTTACTTATTTTAGCTTTATAAGAAGCTAGGAGAGTGTGTAGCCTCAAAAGAGGAATCTTATTTTAAGTTCTGTAAACATCCCCTTAAAAGTACAAGTTAATAAATAGCAAAAATTATTTTTTGCATCATTTCTTCTGTCTGTACTCTTAAGAAGTATTGATGAGCAGTAAGTGATCACAAAGTAATTAAGAAGAAACAGGGTGCCTGTATCATTCACAGCACATGGCTCTACCATACAATTTTGAAAGTAAACTCACAAATTCTTTAGGTTTTGAGACTGAAAATTATGGAACTTTCATATACAGTTGGTGTTCCATAACTTCCAGGTTTTATATTCATGGATTCAACTATTAGTTGACAGTGTTAGAAAAATAAATTATATCTGTACAGAACAAGTACAGTCTTTTTTTTGTTCCATAAACGTTATATCATAGCTATATATATATTAACATGCACATGGTATTAAGTATTACATGTAAGTAATCTAGAGATGATAAAGTATATAAAAGGATGTGCATAGATTATATGCAAATACTATGCCATGTACATGTAAAGAATTTGAGCATCTCTATTTTAGTATCTGTGTGTGTCCTAGAACTATCCTGTGGGTTGCCAAGGGGCAACTGTATTGACCACATTTTGTTAAGATCTGTTGCTGGGACCAAACGAAGACTAAAATTGGAGGCAGTCTTAATTGCTGAATGATTGTGGCCTTAGGAATGTTACTGAATATAACACAAAATTTTAAAATTTGTTTGTAAAGCAATATGCAGAATGAACACATAATCTGGGAAAGCCAAAGTTCACAATTTTAAAATGCAGCAAGTTAACTTAGATTTATGATATGTTCGCTTTTTTAAAATTAAAGAGATAACCAAGAAAGTCATTTTAATAATTCAGTCTGAATTGGTTAGTAATTATCACATGGAGCCTAATAATATTTCTTTCATATTTAATCATTTATCCTGTAAATCAAATTTACTTTTTTCTTACATACATAACTTTATAGGAAAATCATACTTTTACAGAATTAAAACTTGACGAGTCCTTATAAGTTGTATAAACTTGAAGAAAATTTTTTCTGCCTGTGTGCAAAACTCAAAAATTTCCAGTAGAAATTTTTATCGAAGTATAATTATTTGAGACTCTCTACTTCTATATCTTTATAATATATTTTATTTCTTTTCTTTGTCTTTTTTTCTACACAAAGAACATACATATCCTACCATCTATTAGCCACAGATGATATTGCCTTTTCCCAAGAGAGTCACACTCTTACATTTTTTTGTTTTTTGTTTTGTTTTGTTTTGCTTTATTTTAATTTTCCTCCTCTTTAAGTGAGAATAAGATCTATAATAGTGATGGAAAACCTCTTGGAGCTTTCAGTGATACAGCCTGCTATAATAGGTTCATCACTACTGAATTCTGTAAGATCCCTTTCAGACCTAACGGCCTATGTTCAGATAATTTGAGAATAGATGTTACAAGATCTTAGGGTTGATGTGGAAATAAAAGAACAGGAAATTCTGCCTGGGCATGGTACCCTATTTGAAAATTTTTAAAATGGCATGGGATATAATTCAGTGCAAAGGCCTGTGGGTTCATTCTCCATTACCAAAAAGAAAAAAAATTATTTTTGTAATGCCTCACTAGTTGTACTTGTTCAGTGCTCCCTCTCCCTTGATTCATTGTTCAGTAAATTAATAAGTGAACATTTGTGTTTTGCAAGTAAGTTTGATTTTTTTTTTTTTTAAGATTGAGTAAGGCAGGCTCTAACGTATTTTATTTGTACTCCTGCCACCATGTAGCCCAGATTGTCATACTCCCTTGGCTGGGGTTCTCAGGATTTTCTGGGGTTGAACAGATTTTCTTATTTTAAGACTATCCTCCTGTCCAAAACTCTGGATGTCAGTGTGTAGTTCCTTGTCCTAGAATCTCTGGTGTTTTTCTATACATGTGGCCTGGGATCTCAATTCTATAGTATAACTTTGAAAGATCTTTTACAGTAAATGTCAGAGCACATTTCAAACGTGGATGTCATCACAATTCTAATTTGAATCAAAACTGGTCTTTCCATATCTTAAGTGATTTGACTGGGTCAGTTCATGACTAAACTTGTATTTTTCTTGCCTCCTGCCCAAATTCACCATGAAGTTTCCTATGCTTAGCTAAATTTTATTTCAAGTTCTACCTTTGTAAAGAGGTTCTTAGAAATAACTTTGGCCGATATATACCTCCCCTTCCAACTAAAAATCCTGTGTCCTCTATTCATACTCTTCTGTTTCGTTTACTTTGGCACTTAGTTATTGACTTGTTTTATTTTGTGGTTTTCATTCACTGGTTTCCCAACAAGTATCAGATTGTGAGCTCTTAAAGGACAGGTACTATGTTCTGTACTGTTTTTAAGAAGCCTGTATAAATGCTGAGCAGTTCTTGGCACATCATGGGTGCTCAGTAAAATACTTGTTGAATGAATGAAACAAATACCAGATACTTTATCCCATAATACAAGCCAGAAAGTTAAGTCACTGTTACATGTGTTTGTTTCCAGCATTTGCTTATGACCTTAGGTTGTTATCACTTTAGTCTCTGCCTCTTCACTGTCATTTTTTTCATTTAACGATGAAACATATAAATAAGTACTTTTGTTTGTTAAATAACTCTGAAATACTTTGATTACAGGCAAAACTATTTCTTCTGTCTGTGGTATTATTGATGGTTATCAAGTTTTACTGAAGAGTTTTGTTTTTTTCTGCAGTTTTCCATAAAGTGGAGGAAGGTGATTTGGAATATAGGACTTCCAGAGGCTTATTTTGTGTAGGCAACAGAAGCTGTGCCTTTGAAGTAGACATTAGCCATTGGCAAAAGAAAAAAAAAATTTTTTTTTTTTTTTTTTTTTGTCATCTGAGACAAGAGTTTCACTATGCAGTTCAGGCTGGCCTTGAAATCACTTTGTAGCCAAGGATGACCTCAAACTCGCAGCAATTCTCCTGCCTCTGCCTCCCAAGTGCTAGAATTACAGACGTGTGCCACCACGCCTGGCCAAGAACTTTTTTGTGTTTTGTTTTGTTTTGTTTTGAGACAGAGTCTTGCTATGTAGTTCAAGTTAGCCTTCAAACTCACTATGTAGCCCAGGCTCTCCTTGATTCACTTGCCTCAGTCTCGGAGTGCTGAGATTATAGGTATGTGTCATGTGCCCTGCTACAGAGAAACTTTTAATAGTTATCTGCTTGTAATTACTGAATGTAGATAATTTGTGTATCCATTTACATTACTTCGGGAAGTACTTTTAAAAAAATACATTAACCCAAATACAGTGTATATAACTTTTAGACTGGGGCATTAGAATTTGACAGGTTTTTATTAGTGTACAGATACACTTATTTTCTGAGTATTAGCAGTTCATTTAAATATGATTTCACTTATTCAGAAACTTTAGTTAGAGTAATGTTTGTGTGGGAAATATTTAGAGAGATACAAGAAAAATGAACTTTTGTTTCTATTTTGAGATTTACCAAGCAATCTTTCAGAAGCCTTTGAAGCTTTTAGTCAAGATTCCTGTCCTAATTATTTCTTCTCATCCTCCCCAATCTCCCTGCTTATCTGTTTATTTCAGTTTGTCTAGCACATTGTATGGAATTAGAATTTTGTGAAAATGTTTTAATTAAGGCCATTTATTCATTTAATTTACTTTGTAGGTTAAAAAGACAATGTTGTAACAAGTTAGTATTAAAACATATGAACAAATATATTCATTAACTGTGGGATCACAAAGAGAAATGTCAACAAGCCAACCTGTTGATTTTTGATTAGGTATGTTAGGAATGTTGATGACATGACTTGGAGTCACAAAGTAGTATTATCTCAGTACAGAGAAAAATTTGGTACTTCAGCATAGCTGATACCTGTGTAATGGGGTTTTATTTTTTCTTGTTTATTTTTAACCTGAAGAAATAGGTCTAACTTGTGAAAGTTTGTAAGTGAAGAAGTTGTCTTTAGTCTTTCATTATTTTCTTTTCCATACCTTCATTCTTCTTTTAGGTATTTAGATCTCTTGGATGTGGTGCTAGTGTAAAGATAAATTGTAAAGATAAATGATGTGTACCTTGTTCTTCAGAAACTTAGTCATTTCTGAGACACCTGTCTGAACGGTGTTGCATCTTCTCCTGCTGGTATGACTGACAGGATATTTTGGGGCATTTGAAAAGCTAGTGGATATGAATCTTTCCATATTTGCTTCCTATTTCTCTAAAGTTTTGATTATTTTAGACTTTCATTTTGTGGGGGGGGGAGCAACATTCTTACTACAGTACAAAATAAGGTCATACTCATTAGGTCCTGATTTTCTGTTTAGGTGTAGACTTTTAAAATTACCTTTTGATTCATAAGTGAGCATTAAGTTCCTGTTTGACCATGTCTTTTGTTTGTTTGCTTTTGGAGACATGGTCTATTATTGTGTAGCCTAGGGTCACTCTCTGTGATCCTCCTGCCTCAGTCTCTCAAGTACTGGCATTTCAAGTGCGTGCCACCATGCCTGGCATTGACTTCCTGTTTGAAAGCATGGGTTAGATACAAGTGGCTGTGTAGTATCAAGAAAGTTTTTACTTCTCAGAAATACCATTTTTCAGTAATTTCCAGGTAATTACATATTTATGATGTACACAGTAATGCTGTGTACATCATAAATATGATGTTTGTTTGTCATTGATGGACTCCATATATGACAGCATTCTCGTAAAATTGTAATGGAGATGAAAAAAATTCTGTGATCTAGTACTGTATTTTTATTGTACCTTTTCTGTGTTTAGATATACAAGAACTGATTGTCACAGTTGCCTACAGTATTTAGTACAGTAACTTGCAGTATAAGTTTATATTCTAGGAGCAGTAGTCTACTATCATAGCCTGTGTAGGCTATCCCCCTAGGTTTGTTTAGGAACAGTAATGTCCACATAATAATATTAAACTCAACAACAGACTGTATATACTGTGGTAAGTCAGGTAAGATAGTGAAGCTGAAAAATTCCTGTGGCCTAGTGTGAATAGCTGTGCTATTGTCTAGTACAGTGCATTGTATTTGTAAGGATTCTGGTATAAACAAACCAACTATACTACCAGTCATATCGATGAATAGCACATGTTGATATGTATGGAACATAAATACTTGGTGGTAATATTAAATCATTGTACTTGTAATTTATGTATTTACTATTTTATATGTTTTTAGAACATACTCCTCTTCACAAAGTTTACTGTAGAATAATTGTCATAGTATCCATACCAGCAGGAGCTCTCATATGTCTCTTGATGCATTAAAGGTCACATCTAATGATTGACCTATACCATCAAGGTTTATACAAATACACTGATATTTGTAGAACAATAAAATCATGTGGTATGCTTATCAAAAGGTAACCTCCATCATTAAGTGCAGCATGACCGTTACTTAATATAGTAGAAAGTTATCCCTCCCTCTTAATGAAATAAAGCTTAAAGAGTTAGCTATATGTATCATACTGAATCTAACTTGAAGGACTTAGGTAAAGAATAATAATAATGATCTTACGTTGTTGATACGCTACATAAGATGGCTTAGGTGATTTTTTTTTTAAGTGTAAGTACTGTATTAAAGTCTTGCATGTGTGATTTGAAATACTATTTGTATGTATCCCTAGTTATATTGAGAACCTTTTAAAAATAACCTGGTTCATTTTTATAGCTCTATTTCTGAGCTTTTGTGTTATGTATTCTTTATTTAAAAGACTCATAATTTTGCCACCATGTTTATATAGGCTGAGAAATTCATGTATCCTATTAAATTTGATCCTCCTGACTAAAATGTGGGTTGGTGAGTTGGATGTACTAATACTAGGAAGGCCCAGAGAGTTAAGTTAATTGCACAGAGACTTGTAGAGCCCGTACTGGATGTGATACTTGATGTGTGATTGACTTCTTATTATATGTATTGATTTCTGTTGACGGTGATACTATTATATTTACTAGATGCCTTTAAAGGAGAGAAATGCCTGAGATGTAAATAAATGAGAAAACAGGCAAGAGAGAAGATACTTTCATTATATAGTTGAAGAGCAGTGATAGTAAAATATAGTTGGCCCTTCATATCTTTCGGATCTGAATCCGTGGATTCAAGCCACCATCTGTCAGAAATATTTAAGAAAAACAGGTTGTATCTGTGAAGAACATGTTTTTATCACATTCTAAACAATATAGTACTTATTTACATTGTGTTGGATACTATTAGTATTCTAAAGAAAATTTAAAGTATACCCAAGGACATGTATAAGTTGTATGAAAATACTGTGCTGTTTTCTAAGAGACTTGACCATCTTGGATTTTGGTATCTTCTGAGGTCCTGTAAGTAAACCCCCATGAACAGTGAAGGACAACTTTAGCTATCACTTTTTGTTGGTGTCGTTGTTACTGAAAATTGTACTCAGGATCTTGTGCTTGCCAGGCAGGTGCTTGTGCTGCTGAGCTATATCCTCCACATTGTTTATTGAGCTTTGTTTTGAGTCTTTTATCTATGTACTATCCCTATATTTCATTCTCTAAAGTCATACTGTCAAATAGGTACTATTTTTGCCATTGATGAGAAAATTGAGGTCCAGAGAGTTCAAAGTGAAATTAGCCCAAGATTACATACCTGGTAAGTGCTCAAGTCAGTAGTCTGACCAAAGAGTGTACTTAATTGTGTTGGGCTGCTTTTCTATATGGCAGTAAAGGATTATGCAATTAATTGAGTTAAGTTCCTCAGGTTTTGAAGGGGTATCTATATAGTCTTACCTTATCTAGGGGAAATAACTTTCAGCAGTCCATGCCTAAAACCACAGATAGTACTAAATCCTATATATACCTTGTTTCTTCTAAATGTCCTGCCATATTGCTACATACTGCTGGCAGTTGTCTCATAAAATGATAAAGTTCTGTTTCACATAATGACTTTTTTTTTTTTTTTTTTTTTTTTTTTTTTTTTTTTTTTTTTTTTTTTTTTTTTTTTTTTTTTTTTTTTTTTTTTTTTTTTTTTTTTTTTTTTTTTTTTTTTTTTTTTTTTTTTTGCGATAAGGTCTTGCTAGGGTGGCCTGGACTCACTATGTAGTCTAGGCTGGCCATGAACTTGCAGTAGTCTGCCTGCTTTAGCCTCCCAAGTGATGGAAATATTGATGTGTGCCACACACAGGATGAGGTTTTGTACAGAAACTACCTTATCTAAATGTTTCTTAGCAGAAATTGAATTCATATAAACCTAGATATAAGAGGCAGTAAGATTAAGTAATTTTCCTACTTTGGGGTGAATATTTAATTCCATTTATAGATTTAGGGTTTGCACTTAATCACAAAATTTTGCACTTATTTTAGATATACTCCAAGTAGGTTAGAGGTGTATAAGAAAGTTGTTCTTGAGACTACTTTACAACCTTCTTTGGGCTGTATAAGTATCTTGTACAATTGGACTTCAACACATTTCAAAGGAGCCTAATAAAGAGGCAAGAATGCAATACTCTGGTTATCAGCTTACAACTACATGCTTTCACCAATAATTGTTTTTAAAGATCATCTAAAGTTAAAACTATTTTTTTTTCAGATGATTCTCTATGAAGCTAGATAAAAGATAGGTCAGTTTGTTAGTGATTTCTTCCAAGGAGGAGATTCTTTAGTAAATAAGAGGAATTATGAAGGCCTTCTTGTTTGTTTTCTGTGCATAGCAAAATTTGACAAAGTTTTATGTTTTGTACAAGTTACTGCTGTAGCACTGATACTGCTTTTATTGCTGTCCTTTTATTTTTCATTTTTAAACTATTTGGAGTGATAAATGAAACATACTCACTTATGTCTGACTTTCTTAACTAGTTATGTGGCACCCCCTAGGTTTTGTTCATTTGTTTTCCTCACACTTGTGAGTCTTCTGAGAAAATCTTTATAATTGGCTTTATGACTAGGAAACAAATGTACATAGAAATTGTTTTTTATAGTATATGTACAAATGGTTAGCCTCTAATTTTATAGCACTTCACATATTTGCAAAGTAGTTTAAATGGAAATTTATAAAGCAGTATGTGTTTTGAGTTTTATAGTATGGTTCACATTGAGCTGTAAACTACCACTTTGTAGCCTTATGAGTGCTGCTGTTTATAAAATTAATAAATCAGACACACAAGCAAAAATACCACATGAGTTCTCAAATAAAAGGTGAATAATATGAAATAAGTTGATAGAGCCTCTGTAAATGGGAAAGATAGCTAGAGATGAAGGGAAGAAAGGGGTTAGTAAAAAAAGAAGATATGTACATATACCAGCTCCCCCGTAATGTACTAATAAACCTAAATTTGTTTTAAAATGCTTCCCTGTGAAAGTTTTGAATCCATATGCCATTTTTGTTGACATTTAAGCTGTTATCAGTGCTGAGACATTATTATTTTATGTATCCCTGAGAGAGAGGAGGAAACCTTAATAGGAAGTCTGACTCTACAGTGAATGTTGAAATATCTAAAAGCTGTACTGTCTATGTGAAGTAAGAGGGTATGCCTACCAAGCAAAAAGGGACAACAAAGTAACCTGAATAGCAACTTTGATTATTGGGAAGAGGGAAGGACAAATTACTTAGAGGATTTAAAGTACAAGCCGGCGACTCTTACAAGCTTGTAGCCTAGATTCCCATTAATACTGTGGTGTTAAAATAATAAAGAATCACTTTACTGGGCGTGGTGTTGCATGCCTGTAATCCCAGCACTCAGGAGGCTGAAGCAGGAGGATTGTTGCAAGTTCAAGACCAGCCTGGGCTACAAAGTGAGCTCAAGGCCAGTCTGAACTGCAGAGCAAGACCCTGTCTTAAAAAGACACACACACACACACACACACACACACACACACAAAAACCTTGTCAGGTGACTGGTATAAGTCAATAGAAGTCCTCTGAAAGAATTCCACTTCAATGACAGACTTTAAAATGTATGGCCATGTTTTGTGTATCTCAGAACTAATGAAAAGGGGAATCATTACAATAGTTCCACAAAGTAGATTTTTCAGACTTTGTGAAACTACGCTTTCTGTGGCCTCTACAGGCAGTCTAAATTTGTCATGTTTGTAAACTTTTATATGAGATACAGTATTTTGTGTGTTCATGTTTTTGTTTCTTGGTTTCATGTTTATAACATTACAGTTTTGGTTAAACATTGTATTAAGGAGCTATTTACTTTTAGCCTATTCAGTGGTACATCATTTAAAATTTCATAGATGTTCGTCATGTAAGGAGTCTCCACCTCCCAGAATTTATGAGGGTTACTGAAGGAGAGTGTAGCTTTTCACTTGCTCTTACATCTTATTGTATATAAACAATATCATGAATTCCACCATAAAGAAAATTTTTGAGATATTTTAAAGTTTGAGCTGTGGGAAGAAGGGTAGTGAAAAAGACAACTTTCTCGAAGTCTGTGTGTTCTATCATTTGCTGTCTATCATTTGCTATCATTTGCTGGTTTAGTAAACTCTTGTTATAGGTAGGCTTAATTTGGCTTTGTTTTTTAAAATGAGGTTTGATTGTTATAAAATGAAAATGTTTTCATTAAAGGTTAAGTTCTCTTGCTCATTGTACTGCTACCACATTGCATTATGGTGATTTTGTTTTGTTTTTGTTTCACCCTACTGTTTAAAATGTCTTTTCATTCTTTGGAGGAAAGTTACTTTTTTTCTCTTAGGTTTTAAAACTGATTTCCAAAATTAGCTTATAATTCTACTTTTGGATATGGTACCTTTGATTTTAAATGTAAGTCACTGTGAAGTAGGTGATTTCTGTTGTCTCTGTTGCCCACCTTGCTTCTGTATTACTTTCCCCATATAACCGATCCAGATTCAATTTATTTTGCATTAGCCTTATGCAAAATTGTGCAGATTTGTTTGTTTGGACAATATATGGACTAATGGTAGCAAAATTATGGCACTTGTGCCACAGCTGGCTGTTTATGTCATTGAAAGCTCTAAAAGGTTTGCCACCACAGGGCTAAGAGCAGGCCTGGTTCTGTCTCATTTGATGTATTCACCTACCCCACCCCACCCCATCCTACACAGGTATACATTATTTCTGTAATAAGTGTGTTACGGAGGTTTGTCAGTGCTAAGTCCTTTGCCCTTTTTTTTGGAGTGTCATATTGTCCAGGTAGGCCACTACATTCTTCTGTTCACAGTTCACAAACTATTAAGAAGCTGCTTAATGATGTTTAAACAGTTGATTGGGATTTTTCTGTTTTGTGTTTTGTTGGGGGGCGCATTTGAGACAGTCTCACTTGTGTGGTTTAGACTGGTCTAGAGCTCACTATATAACCCAGGCTGGCCTTGAAATTCCAAGGATTCTCCTGCTTCAGCCTCCCAAGTGCTGAGATTTAGTTGTGTGTTACCATAACCAGCTTCAATTGATTGTTGTCTAATGTTAAATTTTGTCCTAATTCATTTTACTAGATATTTTAGCCTTGTTTGGCCTCATGAGTTGACTTTGACAAGTAATAAAATTCAGTGTGATTGTTTTTGTCTAAGCTTTAATTTGTGTGTTCCTATTGATCAATATGCTTTTGCTTTTTATGTTCCCCTTTCTCTTATTTAATTTGAAATTTGAAAAACTGGTTGCCTTATTCTAGTACCTTTGGTTATCATAGGTGAATTTTGTCCCCTTCCTAGTTTCCTTAGGTCCTTTTGATGTTCATATCAAAGTCAAAATTGTAATGTGGCATTAAACTAATATCATTAAGCACTGGGTTGTATTCTTTAGAGCCTGCATTAATTTTCATGATTTTAATTCATTTGTAAAGAAGATTAATTCATAGACTTGAATGGTGGTCATTTGTAAACTAGATTGAACTCTTAAATACAGTAGTACCTTGGTTCACAAATGCTTTTGTTTGTGTATGATTTAGTTCCCAAACAAAAGTGTTTGTCAAAATTTTGTTTCTGTTGCAAACTCTGTATCGGTGACAAACACTACCTCAGATATCTTTCCCTGCACAAACACATCTTTTCCAAAATCGGGAAAAAAACTAAGTTCATGAACCAAGGTACCATTGTATCTTTAGGAATTTATATATGTGCTGTAAGTTTCTTATAGAAGAGAAGGGATAGATGGTTTACTATTAAAAAGTTTGTTTTCTTATGTATTTTTTAAGGCATCTGTTTACATTTAAAGCGCTTTTGATCTAAGATTTTGAAAAGAACCAGATCATTGGTACACTTTACTCTACAGGTTTTAAAAAGCAGAGAAAAAAATATGAAAAACTTTCAGATTTTCTTCCTCCAAACAGGGAGAAAAACCTGGATGTTCACTTAAAACTAAAATGAAATGAATATTCTTAAGTTTAGGCTAGAAATAATGTAATAGTTTTTTTGTTTTGTTTTTTGTTTTTTGGTACTGGGAATTGAACTCAGGACCTTGCACTTGCCAGGCAGGTGCTTGTGCTGCTGAGCTATATCCCTGGCCCCAATATTTGTACTTTTTATATTCACTTGTTAAAAGGTAATTTTCTCTATACATATACATGATAGCATGAGCATTAAAATAGGTCATTGATAGAGTACTTCATTCATTCAACAAGCACTTACTAAGCATATTAGTCATGCAGTATAGTTTCAGTGGATTTTATTAAGTTATACGGTGTTTAAAGTCACATTAAATGTACCTAGTCACCTTTTTTTACTTCTGTTTTAGATGCCTGGAATGATGTCTTCAGTAATGCCTGGAATGATGATGTCTCATATGTCTCAGGCTTCCATGCAACCTGCCTTACCGGTAATCTTGTGAAAACAACTATGTTCTGTGATTTTTTTCAGTTGATTACTTTTATCTGTATAACGATATATATACTTTAGAGGCAGTCGTGTTAACCTTATAAGTGGCTCTGGAGAATTGTAATGTAATATGGGCGTTAACAGTGGACTTTTGGTTTTAGTTTGTGTAAGTTGAAATGATGAGTGTTTACATTTTTCCCAGTATTAAAGAATAAATGTTTACTTTAATGAGTGCTAATTAAAAATTGATAAATGCAATTTAATACTAGATTTGCAAATCAGAGGATTTGATTTGCAGTCCAAATTTCATTTAGACCTCAGCTGTGGCAAATTATTTAGAAAATATTTGAACAGACTTATTGCTCCAGTTGGGTAGCAATACGTAAGTTCATGTACCATTCATTGTGCAAATTACTACAATCTTCAAAGCAGTTAACTTTTTTATTTCCTGAGAACCTAGTGGTTGTATTGAACAGGTGAGGCATACTCTATCTTAGGGTGGTAATTTTGTAGTGTTTTATACAAAACTGTTAAGACCTTACATATTTTAAAATACTGATACTAGAAAGTAACGTTTGCCATACGTTATATAAAAATTTCCTGTGGAGCCTGGGCAATGCCTTACAATTGCTAACATATTAATATCTCTGTCGTAAAACTTGCAGACATTCATTCTGAGGTATAGGATAAATAAAGAGTATAAATAGTTTGGTTTCATTCATGACAGATTTTACTACAATAATGAGCTTCCTTGCCATGCAAAACTTGGTTTGCAGAGCTTTGTGGGTTTCAGAATTCTGAGTAAAAGTTTGTGGATCTGTATGTATCTTATGACCATGTAATAGGTCAGAGTGTTTAAATAATCCTGGGTTGCTATTCTTATAAATTATGGTAAGCTAATTTGAAAACTACTTAAACTTTTGCAGAGAGTTTTTGAGTCAGTCGCTTGGGTATTGTGCATAAAAGGAAGGGACGACTGTCTGTTTTGTTGGTAACATATAAAAATGTAGTTAAAATGAGATAAATACTAGTAATTTCATTTTTCTTCTTACAGCCAGGAGTAAACAGTATGGATGTAGCAGCAGGTATGTATACTACTTTGATGGATTTCATTTAGAGAGGTATAGCTATATTGTAATGAGGAATAAAAGCAGTATTTCTTAGACTTTATGATCAGCTCCTCATGTCTTTTCATCATTTTGGCGGTAAGAAATAGGGATAAGCATTTATCTTAAGAAGTTACCATAGATTTAAGTCAGAGGTTCTAGACCAAATTTATTGTGTAAAGAAGTTTTGATTTCCAGAGTGATTTTAAATTTTGTAATTACTGCAAACATGTAAAGTCTAGATTTTAAAGACAATTTATGTTGAAACGTTAGGTGATACAGATTTCAGTGTTTTAACATCAAGGTAGTAGGTGCTCACAAAATATTTGTGAATGAATGAAGTCTGATACTGTACTTTTACTCAGCAAACATGGGAGTAGGGTAGCAGCTCCATACAATACATATGGAGCTCCTTCGGTTTCTGGTCTGCTTCGTGTCAGTTTTATGTTCTCTCATGGCCCTTGCAGTTATTGGTCTTTATAAACCCTGTATTTTTATTTTTGTTTTTCTTAGACCAATATTTGGTAATTTTAATAGTGAGACTTTTATATATAATAGTAATGCTTCGGTTATTCATGAATAAGGAGTTTTCCATATAAATTAAAATGCCAACTCCTCAGCATTATCCCATGACTATATTAAAACTTGTTTAAATGTTACTGGTTGAAGCATGTTTAGGATACACATGTGCTTTTCTACAAATTAATCTTTTTTAAGGTGTTTCACAGATTTCATTATTTATACCAAAACGATGTTCTGAAATACCTAATACAGTTTTTAAAATCATTCTTAGACATCTACACCCTGGATACTATTACCTAAGTAATCCTTGAAAATTATATTAAAACTTATTTTTAATTACTTTTGCAGTGTTTTAGTTTTACTATGGATAGCTATAGTAGTAGTTTTTTTTTCGTGTTCTTTGTTTTGCTTTACAATCTTTGTTTTCTTGTTATGTACAGTTTTAACTCTCCCAATATCATAGCCAATGAGGTTTATCCACAGCACAATTGTTGCTAATTGTTATGTACAATTTTAAATTAACTAGTTCTTATGTTAGAGATTGTTTTTACTAATACATTTCAAAATCCCTTTTATCTCAGAGTGTTTTCTGCAGTAATACAGGATAGTAGCATCTAATAGAACTTTCTGCAGTGATGGAAATTTTCTGTAAACTGGCCTATCAGATACAGTAGTCAGTAGCCACATGTAATTATTGAGTATTTGAAATGTAGCTAATACCAAACCAATCTTTCTAAAATTTTTATTTAATCTGTTTCAATTTTAATTTAAACAGGAATATGTTGTAGCTAATGGCTGTTGCTTTTATACAGCACAGGTGTGGATCTTGAGATATTTGCAATTCCTAGAAATCTAATGCATTGGATTAGAGGTTAGAGGCATTATTATACTTTTGTAATATGTATAGCAAAGAAAGAGGAATTAGGTGAGCTAGACACCTATAGTTGCAAGAAGAGAAACTAAAGATAGTTTACTTCTCAAGCTGGCTGCAGGTGAGTTTGGAGATTGAAAATGCAAGTCCTGAAAATCTATATACATGCTGTATACATGTTCGTTTGTGTGAAAAAAGGTAAGAAGAAATAATATGAATTAATATTGAAATGTTAAAAAAGGAGAGTATGATTTATCACTGTAAATATTTTATCTTTTTTGTTTTTTAGGTGCAGCATCTGGCGCAGTAAGTACTGTTTTAATTTCTGTAATAGGTGTATTTAACCTACTATACTCATCCTTATTTCTATTCTAAGCATAATCCAAATTTGTACATAGTCTCTAATGCCAAAGTTTGCATAATTTTAAAATTTGATGTATTTTAAAATTAATTTTGATGGAACTTACAAGAGAAATTGTCTTTGTTTGTTTGGCTATAACAAAATACTGAGCTGATTACTTTACAAAGAAGAGAGGTTTCTATGAATCCCAATTTTGGAGACTGGAAAGTCCCAAGCTGGGGCACTTCATCTGTAAACCTCTGGTAACAGTCACCTGGCTACTTCACATTGTGAAAGAATACATTACATACATAGCAAGAATACATGCAAGAACATATGTGGTATGTGTGGAAGATAACACATGGTTAAAGAGGGAGAAAGAGCTGAAGCATTAATTCCTCATAATAACCTCTTAGTCACCTCTTCAAGGCACCCCTTCCTAACATTGCCACACTGGGGACCACACTTAGGAGAAATCATATTCAAACCATGGCAAATGATAATCGTATGTCAATGTGTAACTTCTCTCCTTAAATTGGATTTTTTTCTAGTCTTTTGAATTAGAAGAAACAGTACATGTAGATACACAATTGTTAGTAATATTGTAATTTTCAGTTAAGTATTGCATAAAATTTTTTTAAGAAAAAAGTAATTTTCCCTTGTTTATTACTGTAAATCTAATGTAGACCTTTTCTAATATTGTTCTTCTGTATCTTTGGGAGATTGATTCTAGGACCTTCCGGTGGATACCAAAAATCTATTGATGCTCTAGTCCCTTATATAAAATACCATAGTATTTGCATATAACTTAAGCATATCCTCAAATATTTTAATTAAATCTTCTCTAGATTACTATAATACCTAATACAGTACAGTTGCTATAAGTTTTTGTGCTGTGTGGATTAGGGAATAATAATTTTAAAATATGTTTCTACTTGTTCAGTCCAGACTTTTTTTTAAGATAGTAGTCTTATACCTTTTACTAATGCTTTTGTATACAATATTCTTTTAAGTGTGTTTATGTTTTCTATGTTTTAAGGAAAACTAGTGTTAAGCCTTAGGCCCCCACTGAAGATAACTATTTCATTCCTGTTAGTATCACCCTCGGGGATTTTCATTTTTTGCTGTTCTATAAGAGCAAAGGAAGAAAATATACATATATGCTTGTTCTGCCAAAACAACAGTATCAAAAAGTAGCTTATCCTCAGTTCTGTCTTTTGGTGGTGTTTTGTTTTGTTTTGTTTTTTATTTTTGTTTTCTTTTTTGTGGTTTTGGGGATTGAACCCAAGGCTTTATGCATGATAGGCAGCCACTGTTCCATTGTTCCATTGAGCTACACCCTCCCACCCAGTCTCATAGTTATGGCTGAAGAAGTTCAGAAAATTTTGAATTGACTACAAATATGTTCATCTTTTATGTATTGGGGGAAAATTTTTGAGAACCTTGTTTAATTTTTCTTAAAATGTTTATACCTTTTGCTTTAGAGGTTAAAATATTTCCTTCCCCGCTACACCCAGTACTCTTCCATTAAAGGGCTTGCTTTTATCTTTGGAAAAGATAACTTCCTGTTTTTCCTGTTTATTTAAATAATATATGTTTACTAGGAAGAAAACAAAGCGCATGTATAGTAAGTTAGAAAAAAGTAAAATTTACCCAGAATGAGAGCCATACTGATTTTTCTTGTTTAAAAGTTAACGTATCAAAAATCTGTGGGCCAGATGTGATGGCACACTCCTGTAATCTTTGTATTCTGAGTACTCCAGGGGTTGAGGCAGGGGGATTTCCACAAGGTTGCATAGCAAGTTCAAGGACTGCCTAAACTTGGATAGCAAAATCGTCTCAAAAAGAAATCTGCATGAACCAACTTCTGTGTATAATCATTTAGATGATATCATAAAGTATTCTTTGGTGTATATACACTATTAAGTTGTTTTGGTACCAGTTCTTTAAATGTTATGGATACTCTTAGTTGTGAATTTTGGATAATTTTGCTAGTCATTTGTTGATTTCACTTTTTCATACCACTTGTTACAGAAATGTCAGAAATGCTTGTCTTTTTTAGTTAATGAATTTCTTGAACTTTTAAAACTGAGGTTCACTCAACCCTTATTGTTAACCAACTTCATATATGTTCTTGTAAGAGCATTGTTGCTTTATTTTTTAGTATTGAATCTTGATTCTTCTTACTTGTCTGTAAGCCACTTCCATCAGTTATCTGTCTCATTTAATTGAAATCTTTTTTTTTGGTCATATATCAAATTCTCTTATACTCTGCCATCTAGTTGAATTTTTTCTATTCCACTGCATTTGTGTATTTCTAGCCCAGTGTTACTTTTTTCCTATAGGATGACTTTAGTATTTATTTAATAAGGGAAGTTTTCATGGTTTTAAAGTTGTTTTCTAGCTAGGTATGGTGGTGCATGCCTGTACTCCAAGCACTTGGAATGGTGAGGCAGGAGGGTCGTCATTAGTGCGCGGCCAGTCTGGACTATACATAGTGAGTTCAAGGCCATCCTGAACTACATAGGGAGACCCTGTCTCAAAAAAAAAAAAAAAAAAAGAAAATTGTTTTTTCTTAGCTGTTTTCAGATAGTAACATGAAACCTCTTACATCCTTCTAAAAAAATTAAATACATGTACTTACCAAAATTGATTCTCTTAAAACCTCAGATTATATTTAACTCATTTAAATTTTGAGAAAATTAACATTTGTATACATCTCTTTTAAATCATTCCAGCCAAAAACACTGAATTCGTTTGAAAACATAGAATTGTACAGAATTGGTGCTGTTTTGAATCATTATATTGTGCCTTTTAATTGATCATTTGTATATGTGATCTTATGTCTAATACACTTGGTGAACATCCTTAAATTATGGCAGTGTTTTCTCTTTACAGGTATTACTACTTTCTCTTTATGTGCTAGGTAGAACCTTCAGTGCCATACTAAGTAGTAGCAGTTATAAACTTAACATCATTTTCTTCCTTTGAATGACTATGTATAAATTTCTCCATTAAATGTGGTGTTAACTATAATTACTTGGTATATAACCTGTACTAAAATAAAGTTTTCTTCTGTTCCCAGTTTGCTGATAGAGTCAATACCTATTTTTTTTCCTAATGACTAAAGATGTTGAATTTTCCCACGTACTTATTTATCATTTGTGCTTCTTTTGAGAAGTGTGTATTCATTTCATTTGCCCATTTTTTGATTGGGTCATTTGTTCTTGGAGCTCTAATGTTTTTCAGTACATTTTTAAAAATTCCCTGACGCTTTTATGTATCATCTCAGATAATCACATGATACTTACAGATTGTTACTATGTAAACACAGATTAATTTCCTGACATTAAGTCATCTTTGCCTTTTTAATATGCACCCTTATCATGTGCCTGTTTAGGATACCATAATTCTCTGAAAATAAAAGTGAGTCATACATTAATTTTTGCTCCAGAAGACATAGTAGGACTTATTTTCAGGAGATGTCTTATTTTTTTCATGTACAACAGTCTACATTTATTTATTTACCCATGTACAAAAATCTGCATTTATTCAGATACGGTCATGTCTTCTTTTATAACATTATCATAACTCCAAACCCTAAATTCTATGAATTTTTCTTGACTGTATTCCCTGTAGTATAACTGTCCTCATTTTCTCATGTTCAGCAATAGAGCTTTCTTAAATGAATGCTTCTCATGTATGTAGCCTGCTCATAGTGCATTGGCAACACAGCTGTGATTTTTATCCTATGAATTCTTCACACAAGACATTTGAAGTTAATTAAAGACTTATGAGACAGCAGTGGCAACAAAAATGATGACAGTTAAAAATGATGGCCTGTGGGGGCCAGAGATGCGGCATAAGCACCTGCCTGACAAGTGTAAGTCCTAAGTTCGATTCCCCATACCAAAAAAAAAAAAAAAAAGCAAAAATGATCACCTGCACAAAAGTGACCAAGAATTGCAGGCACTAAAATTCAAAAAGCATTTCTTTATTTCACATGAGTGCAGTAAGTACTATGCTCACTTTGGAAGCACATATACCAGTTCATTAAGTACATCAGTTATAACACATGATATTGAATTGTGAAGATTCATGTTAGACATAATCATCCATTTTTTATTGAGTGTGTGTTATTCATGCATTGCATCTGTACTGCAATTGGTCATTCATCAGTAAGTCTCAATTTCGTGTTTTTATAAAGGTGTTTCTGTCTCATCCAAAGGCACTTGGATATTTTCAAATAGTTAATTTTAGCAGGGCATGGTGGCACATGCCTGTAAGCTCAACACTGAAGAGGCTGAGGCAGGAGGATCATAATGAGTGTGAGGCCAGCCTGGGCTTACACACTGAGTTCAAGGGCAACCTGAACTATGTAGTGAGGCTATCTCAAAAAAAAAAAAAAAAGTTATAATCCATTATCATTTATTTTAAAAATCTAATGTCAGTAATATTTATAATTATGTATTAATATTATAATGCAGTACATCCATCATAGGTTGAATGTACTAAATGCATCCGTCTGGCTGATGATCTTAACTGGGGCTTATTTTCAGAGTAGGACTATATTACTGGTACTATGCAAATCAAGCTAAGGCTTCTTTTCTGGTTTAGTCTTATTTTTGGGGAAATGTATATGTGTGTAGATGTGTGTTGTAGTTCTTTTCTGAATTCAGTTTATGAATGCCTTATCTAGATTCCTTGTGTCTGGGAAGTAGTTCTTCTCTTTTTGGTCCCTAGAACAACTTGTGTAAATGCAAAGTAATTTGTTTTTAATAGCTTGATAGAACACAACTGAAAAGTAACTGGATCTTATACTTTTTGAGGTTTTTGATTACTGTTCCATTTAGTTTCTTTAGTGATTATTGATCAGTTCTAGTGTCCTGTTTTTATTTTATTTTTGCAGAATTTGGGTATTTCATTGAAATTTGCTAATTATTTAGCATAGGGTGTGAAATCATTGTTTATATCTGTCCTCAGTCTTATTATTTTTTTTCTTTTTGTGGAGATGACTATCCAATTTATTTCTCCTATCTTTATTTCCTTCTTAGGAATGGTCTTACTCTTTTTCTAGCTTCCAACATGCTTAGCTCACTGATTTTTCAAGCTTTTTTTTTATGCCATATGAGTTTTAACATACAGGTTTTTCATTGTTATTCTTCCTCTTAATTATCTTTTATACTTCATCCTCCATTTGACTTATTGTTATTGTTATTAAACGGTATGTTTTTGTTTGAAACTTTCTTTTTAAAGCAGATTTTTATGTTTCACAGCAATTTTAGGTTCTCAGCAACATTGACAATTCTTCCCCTCCCACATACTAGCCTCCCCCACAGTCATCATGCTTTACCCCAGAGATGATGAACCTACATTGTTATCACCTGAAGTTCATAGTTAACTATAGAGTTCACTCCTTGTCTTAGATATTTTTCTCTCCTTTGCTGAGACAAGGAGAGAAAATACCTGACACCCAAAGGTAAAGAAGGAAAGGTTTATTTAGTTCACACTTTGTAAAGCTTTCAGTCCATTATCAGCTGTGTTCATGTCAGGGTGGTGTGGCAGACAGACACTGCAGAGGACAAACAGTTCATGGTGGGCAGAAGGTAACAAAGCAACAAGGGTCTGTCACAGCTCTTTCTACCCTTTATATCTTACCCAGGGTATTTACGGGGAGTGGCACTCACACCGTTGATCCTAGTGCCCTTGAGCCTAGCATTGCACCATGAATCAATACCAGTGTCACACATTTTAGATCCACCTACCTCTGAAAAGCTCCACCTATGACTGCATGAGTCTTTTGGGGAGACATAGACAAAAGCCATAACACTCCTGATGCTGAACATGCTATGGGTTTTGGCAAATGTATAATGAAACATATCTACTGTTACAATATCATACAAGTACTATAGTTTCACTTCCCTAAAATAGCCCCTGTGCCATTCCAACTCTAGCACTCATTAGTCTCTTTATACAGTAGTCCATTTGGTTCAGGAACTTAATTTTTTCTATGATTCTTTGGGTCTATGAACGGACCACTATATTGTCTCCATAGTTTGACGTTTTTTAGAACGTCATTTGGTTGGTTGGAAATATAATATGAAACCTTTTATAATTGGCTTCTTTCAGTTAGTAGTAGTGCATTTCACCTTCCTCCCTGTCTTTTCATGGCTTAATAACTTGGTTTTTTTGACACTGAATACTCCTTTGTCTGAATATAGAATATCCCAGTTTATCCATTAAAACTATAGAAGGGATATTAGGTTGTTTCCAAGCTCTGGCACTTAGGAATAAAGCTGCTATAAACATCTGTGTCCAGGTTGTTGTGTGACCATACTTTTCAGATTGTTTGGGTAAATATCTTGAAACTCCTTTGCTGAGTAGTGTAGTAAAATGATGCTTAATTTAGTAAGACTCCTCACACCCAATTCCGTGTCTTCTAAAGAGGCTGTATGTACCATTCTGAATTCCTGTGAGCAGTGAATGAGCATTTCTTTTGTTCTGCATCCTTACCAATATTTGATTTTATTAGTATGTTAAGCTTTTGCGGTTTAACAGTGATGTCTTTTAATTAAATTTATGATTCCTTAATGAAATGTGATGTGAGGCATCTTTCATATGTTTATGTACCATGTACGTCTTTGGTGAAATGTTTTTTAATCAAATGGTTTTCTTCAGACTTCATTATGTATTATAAATAACACTTTTGCCAAATGCCTTTTGCATATATTTTCTCTTACTCTGTAGCTTGGCTTCTTGTTCTTTCCAGTTTATTACAGAGCAGAAATTTTTAATTTTCATGAAAATCAAATATTTTAGCCTATCAATTTATTTTATGAACTGTGCTTTTGTGGGGTAGTTTTTAAATAAGTTATACTTTTGCATTATGATGAAAAGCACAAGTCTGAAAGGTACTTTGGAATTTCTTAAAGTTTCATTTATACTCTTATTCAAGACTAATTTTTAGAAATTTTTTTCTGCAGTTTAATTTATTTGGTACTCCAGTACCTGACTTTTTTTCATCTGTTTGATCTACTTCAGATAGGTATTCAAATCTTTAACCAGAAAACGTAAGTCATCCTTTTTTCCTTGTGTTTTTTGTTGCTCTGTATATTACAGGGTAAAATTGCCATGTGTGTTCATGGTAAGTTTTTGGTCTGTTAAGTTTTACACTATAGTGTTCCCCTTTTTCTATTATGGCTTTAACTTTAAATTCTGCTTAGGTGGGACAGATTAGCTGTTTTGTACAGCTAAGAAATCATTTTTTTTTTTTTACGTTTTTAAATTAGCCTAAAATCTATTCTGTGCTGTGATTATATTCTTCGAGTCTAATATTATTTAACTGTCTTATATAAGGTGGTGTCTCAGTTACTTTTCTCTCATTGCTGAGACAAAAACTCACCGTTTATAGAGGTTTCAGCCCATAACCATAGAGGTTTATAGAGGTTTCAGGTCATAACAGTAATAGGCTCGATCCAAAGCAAGGTGGCACATTGAAGAGAGCAACAGTTCAGGGCTGTGGAAGACAGCAAAAACAACAAGAGAGGAGAAAGAAGCTTCTTTCTGTCCTTTATATCATGTCCACTCTACCAGAATTAAGGTGATACTGGCCCAATTAGTAGATTGATCCAGCAATCACCCACCCTTAATCTTAGAATTGACCCATGAATCAGTTATAAACTCTAGATTCAGCTACCACCGAAAAAACTGGTGAGAGCTTTCCTTGTTTTAATTCATGCACTGTTTGAATTTTGCCATTTTTCTCTGTTTTATTAAATTTACCTTATATATTGTATAAATATGTATACATATAGAAATGCTTGTCTCTTACATGCACAAAGTTTAGCCCTTTGTAAAAGTTTTGAGACAAAGACTCACTAAATTGCCCAGGCTGGGCTCAAGCTTGTTATCCTTCCTTGGCTTCCTTAAGTCCTGGAGTTGAAGGCATGCACCACTATACCAGGTTGAGTGTATTGCATTTCTTAATCTTAAAATTATATTAAGTTTAAAAAAACAAAAAGTGTATTAAGTGTCCTTGCCATAATATATGGTTTACTTTTTAATGCCCAGTTTTCTTTGCCTTTCAAATGATGTTTTTTTCTTTGTGTGTATTATGACTATGTGTATATTAGTTATGATATCTTAATCTTTTTATTTAACACTGAACGGTAGACATCCATCATATTACAAATAGTATACATTGATAATATGAATGGATCACGTTGTCCTTTTTCCTGTAGGTAAATATTTGAGTTGTCCAGTTTTTCACCGCTGAAGCAATCTTAGAGAAAACTTTATTTGTGTTTGTAGCAATATTAATGGCATTTCCCAATAGTAACATAGTATTTGCAATACAATACAATAGTACAATAGTACAATACAATACAATAATATTTATAATACAATGGTAGCATTGTATTTCTCATAGTCGTCGGTTACATTCCTAATTTTTCCTGTATAAAAAACCATTAGTTGTCTGCGTCCCTAGAACTTCCCATTTTCTAATTTAATATGATAAATTGGGGTTGGTATCATCTGTGACAGAAGTGCAGACTAACACAAAAGTTCTAGGGAAGAATATCTTAATTCCTGTAGGGCACAAGGGCGTATTCTGTATACTTTCCTGGCTTTGGCTCATTCAGAATATTCATCCAAATCATTTTTGGGTTTTTCCTGATTCTGTAATATTAGTCTTAAATCTTCTCTAGGAAGTTAATCATTGCTTCCTAGAGATCTTGTGTTTAAAAAAGTAGTACATTTGTAGCATTTTTCTATAATAACCAACGCTGTAATTTATTTTCATTTTATCTTTTAGATTATAAGTAATATTGCTTAACAACTACTTATGCATCATATTTTTTCCTATGAAGGTACCTTTCCCGTTGTTAGGCTATTTGATACATCTAATATTTTAGGTGATTCTTTATCTTCTGCTCAATTATTTAGATAATTTGGATTTAAATTCTTCTTTCAAAAGTTATTTTGGGCAGAAGTCAAATTAGTAGTTTTGAATTGCATATTAGGGCTTTTAAAAAAAGTTACCACTAGTAAAACATTTGCCACAATAAATGATTATCATTTCTGGCTTCACCTTTTGGGTGGTATTTTGCATATTATTTAAGACCTTGTTTTATGACTTGTTTCTGTTGAAGTAACTTAGTTTCTACTAATGCCAAGAGTTTAGAGTGGCTAAAATCTAGCCTTTAAAGGTAAACAGGACTGAGGTTTCATTAAGTCATTTCAGTCCATGTGAGCAAATTATTAACCCTCCTAAATCTCAATTTTTCTTACTTACAGAATGGATGGTAGGGGTTATACGTATTTGCTTTGCACTAGTATGGTTCTGAGGCTGCAATAGAGTACTAGATATTGAGTACCAACTGGATTACTGTTTGCTTAATTAGCTTGTGTACCATTCCTCTTCCTTCTTGTTATTTGATAATTTATATGCTGTCCCTTTCTTTTTTGTTACATTTTCTCATAAATTCTGGTGAACTCTTTCGTTGATGCCTTTTAGCAGACTTGAGAAGTTTAAATATAGTTGTGTAACTCATAGTAGTCCTCTCTCTGTTTAGATAGTACAATTTTCAGATGCTACTGAGAACATTAAAAATGTTTAGCTCCTTTAACATTTACTTATGAACTAGAATGTTACTCATACAGATGATCTTTCCATATGTGCATGTCTAATTGCATAACCTTTTGATGAAAGAGGTTTAATGAAAGTAACAGCCAAATGTTTTTCAGCACCTGTTTAATATTCCAGAGTTACTGTGCTTTCTTATGCAGTACAAGGTGCCATAACAAGTTAAAGAATTTAGCACATTTTAAAATTGCCTAACCTCCTTGGTGCAATATTTCTTCTGTAGTCAAGCCAAATGATTTACCAAATCACTATAGGAAGGGCCAGTCACTTTGCTAATACAAATGCCTTAAGTTTTGTGAACGCCTTTGAATTCTAATGGTTGTGGGTAGTTCCTTTACATTAACACTAGTTATCTTCTCACAATTTACAGAAAATAAACATCTTACCTTATTTATGTAATAGATACAATCACACTGATAAAGTTGTCATTTCTTTGTTCTCCATTTGTACTTGTTTCTTAAATTAACTTATTGTCAATTAGTACATTTCATGTTTTAAAATCTGAAATTGGGATGAATGTTGTAATCTGTATCTTAGGCTTTTCATCATCTGTGTAGCAGTTGTGGCTTAGTTGTGCACAAGTGCACAACAAAATGCCAACATTAATAGAATGTCAGTGGTTTATAAGAAAACCCAGAAAATAATGGCACAACACCCATGGAGTAAAATGACTATGATAAAGTGGGAGAAGCAATAAATTACATGCGTTCAGTCACATTGCTAAAGAAGGAATCAAAGGTAGATCATCTCTTACTCAGTAAAGTTAGTAAGGAAGAAAGAAAAGGTAAGTCAGCACTAAATAAGTACAAAAGGAAGATAGGAAAAAATAGCATGTTACCAACACTCTTGTTAAAACAGAGGATGGTATTGAAACACAATGAGCATTAATCACTGATACAAACAGTGATCTCACTGTGAAGAAGCTTAAGGAGCTTTTTTTCTTTTATGTATTTTTCACTCGTGTGGACAGAAATGATACTTGATAAAAATCAAGTTGTAAGAAGAAATCTCTCACAATTAAAGTAAAAGCTGAGTGGTAAAAAAGCATGTGAGAGAATGGCAATGATTGAATTTGGTTTTTTTGTTTGTTTGTTTTCTTCAAGATATGTACTTCTTAGATTTGAAGAAATGTCCTATGGATCATCTTTATAGACCTCCTTCAGTCATAGTTGTTATCATCTAATAAACCTGGTGCCCATGATATGGAACCCACTACTTTTGGTACCCAGTAATTCATTCATTCATGATAACTTGTTAAACTTGTTTTCAACAACCTTAATTTGAGCCATCATTATCAATTGATGTCTCAGGTTTCATTAGAAAAAATTTTGGTAATTCTGTTGGAATCTTGTTTAAGGTTTATATTGTGTATCAGACTACATTTAGATAAAACTTTCTAACCTTTCTTGTTTTGAGGAATTTGGATCTACATTTTATCCCTATTAAATATCATCTTGTCGGTAGATAAATTCTGATTGTCATCTATAAGCCATTTTTTCTAGTTTTTGTGGGTGTGCCTTTATGGGATGCCAATTTAGTACTCTTATCTATCCAAGTGCATGTACTATTATTTTGGTTAGAATAGATAAATGCATTATTAGTCAACTTATGTTTGCATTTAGTTTTATACTGTATTCTTTTTCACCCTCTAGATTTGTGTTGCTGGAGAATCATCTCATACAAAATTTTCTGTTAAAGAATAGTCATATCTAATTCTGAGAGATGCCCTAAACCTGAAATTGATCCACACTACCTTTGAAGTTCTTTGAAAAATACTCTTTTTAAAAGTTCTCTCCCTGTTTCCACTAACAAATTATTCTAAATGACTTATACTCTCAATGTATACCTAATTTATACTTCGATTAACACTAATGATACTGATACTCAGTTTTGGTGGCATTTTACATAATTTATATCTTTGATATTTGTCTTCAGAAATCAATGTGGACTGAGCATAAATCACCTGATGGAAGGACTTACTACTACAATACTGAAACAAAACAGTCCACCTGGGAGAAGCCAGATGATCTTAAAACACCTGCTGAGGTAAAACTTTTAAGGACTTGAAATCAAGGACTATTGAGTATGTTAGGACATAGTTATTAGGATTTTGTATTTGGTTATCCAAAGAGCATTACAGCTTAAATGTTAGCGGAGAATCTGTAAAGGAATTCAGAGGTTAATGCAATCGCATTACTCAGTAATAGAAATCGTTTTCTTCTGTAGACTAGTTTTGTATAGTGATTTTGCTCCTCAGAAAGGTGATTTTTAATTGGAAGGGATTAGAAGCAGGCTTTCTTTGCTTTCTTTTTACTTTTTGCTTCATATTTCAAACTTTTCCTCTTTATAGTGAACCCTGGGTGATATTAAATGATAATCATTTCATTAAAATTTTCCAAAAAAATTAGAGATAATGAAGTTGAAGTTAAATTATCTACAATACTTCCTTCTCTAAGAGTAGTAAATTTTCTCTTTGCTGAAAATGCTACCAAAAAAGTATTTCTGTTTTGGGGGAATAAGTATTCATATTTCGTGCTGCAAATCTTACATTTCAAAATACATAAATAATAGTACTCATTTGCCTACAAAAATCTCAAGTTTTACCTTTTTATGACTGAGTAGTATTTCATTATATTAAAAAACCATTTCTTTTTTATCCATTACTTGGTTGATGGGTATTTGGGTTGTTTCCAAGATTTAGCTATTACAAATTGTGCTGTTATAAACATAAGTGCACTTATATCATAATGTTTTTAATTCTGGGAAGGTACCCAGAAGGGGAGTGGCTGGGTCAAATAGTACTCTAATCCTAGCTTTTTAAGAAATCTCCACACTGATTTCCACAGCGGTTGCACCTGCCTACATTCCCACCAACAGTGGAAAGGAGTTCCTTCTTCCCCTTAGACTTGGCAGCATTTGTTACTGGTTGTTTTTTGGTGATAGCAATTCCTTCTGGAATGAGGTGGAATTCTCAGTGTTGTTTTAATTTTCATCTCTCAAATAACAGTGATACTGAACATTTTTTCTTATATTTATTTGCCATTCATATTTCTTCATCTGAAAAGTATGTATTTCAGATGTCCCCATTTTTGAATTTGGTCTTGGAATTTTGGAGTCCTGATTTTTTTCAATTCTGTGTGCTAGATATGTCCTTTGTGGTAAGTGAAGTAAACCAGATCCACGTATAAACATCATAGTGTCTCACTAGTGTGAGAATCTGAAACAGTAGACAAGATCCAAACTGTACAATAGATATTGTGAATAGAGAAGAAACTGTTCAAAAGTAAAGAAAAACTGTGATCGGAGAAAAGGGAAAGAAATGAAGGGAAAAGGAGCAAATATATATAAACACAAGATAGTTAAGATAGTTATACAGCTGGTTTCTCTTGGTTCATAGACAAAAATGTGCTAGTAATCTTCTGGACAATGTTTCATGTGTGTATCTCTTGTACTCTGAAGAATTACTGTGAATGTAACAATACACAATATGTTGATTGTTGCTACTCTCCTAGCCTGTTTTGAGACTGTTTTACTGTTAATTCTTTTTTCTGTTTAAAATAAATTTAAATAAGTAAATAAATAATAGCAGTAAAAATTAAGATAGAAGGGAATAACCTCAGTAAGCAGTATTTCATGTGTTTAGTTAGAAACTCTAGGTGCTGAGTAAATTGGTCTGACACTCCCAAGCTATGCTTAAGTTTTTTGCTAGCTGGTGGTAGTTTTGTTGTTTTCTTAAGAAATTTGAAAAGGAAAGAAGTATTTTCTTTGCAAGCCACCGCCTTAATACATTGCACAGCAGTGTTTGGGAGGAGAGAATTGTAGATACAGTTTTTTACTTTACTTGTTACTGATTTATTGTCAGTGCTGGTTATCAACTATATGTATTTTCCAAAACATTCAGGTTTTCTGTTACTTTATTATAGTACCCTTTTAAGTTTTATATGTTAGGTTTCAGTTAAATTACAACTACATTGTTTACTTATATAAGGTAGTTTGCATAGAGTACTAAGAAAATATCATTAAATTAAAACCTTAACATGACTAAATTAGATTTAGCTTTTCTCCAAATTTCATTTTTCTTACTTACATTAGTATTTGAGATGCTTTTTGTTAAATATGAATGGTAATTTTTACATATGGTGGGGTGCCTCAACTCAGTTATACTTAGACAAGTTATTTTCTCCAAGTAACCATCATCAGTGTTGATAAATATCTTACTAGTAATCAAAAGTTTTTTCCTCTAGCAACTATTATCTAAATGCCCTTGGAAGGAATATAAGTCTGATTCTGGAAAGCCTTACTATTACAATTCTCAAACAAAGGAATCCCGCTGGGCCAAACCTAAAGAACTTGAGGATCTTGAAGGTAAAGTGGGAACAATTTAATTTTTAATGAAAAGTTGCTACATATGTATATCATTTGTTTTGAAATAATCCTTCAATAGGATTGTTCAAAGGCCTTATTTTTTAATTAAATGATTAGTACATTTTAAATGATGTAATAGTTTTATGGGCTCTTATGTTCTTGTTGCTATAGATCTCAGTTCTATAGATTTTAAATAGATTTTTATTTGATTTGATTCCACTGAAACTAGGATACCAGAATACCATTGTTGCTGGAGGTCTTATTACAAAATCAAACCTGCATGGTGAGCTGCTTTGATAATTCATTTTCTGTCATATTTAACATTTTTAGAGTATGTCACTAATGTTCACTAACCATAATTGGATAAATCTGCAGTGAAAAAAATCTCTAATTCAAAGCAATCCTTTCATTTAAGGGTTATATTATAAATGAGCTTGTAGCTTTTAAAGTTGTACTTTGATGTTTTAAGAAACCATTACTATTGGACTTCATCTGTAAAATTTCTAAATCCTGCTGTGAGTGTTGGTGCATACATGAAACATTAGCCAGTTGGTAATGGGTAGTAGATAGTGGAGTACCTGCATATTCATCAGTTTGAATTTTGTTAGTGTGTTATCAGCCTGCCTTTCATGCCGATTTTGTTTTAGCATGCCATTGCAAAATAACCTTTATGTGTTTGTTATAGATGAATTAAGATAAAACACCACACCTCACTTAAAAGGAATGTTTTGTTCAGCATCCCTAATTACTCAGAATGTCTGTGAAATCTAAGAAAAATGTATTATTTAATATAAAACCCAGGAGTTAAAATAGTGAGATTATAAGAAATGAGAATTTAGCTACTTCACTTTCACTTGTATTGGAACCTGGTATTATAAACAGTACCAAATTAAAAGGAACAGATCATAGTAAAGTCTGTAGGAATGTAGGATGATATCTGGAAAGAAGAAAAATTTTTTTGGAGGTATGACCATCTTAAATACATTCACCTTTTCGGTGTGCATCTCATTAGTTTAGATCATTGTATCAGAAAGTGTTGATTTTTATTTAGTATTGATGAGAGATTTTCAGAACTGTTTTCCCTTTAAGGTATATAGTTTTTCACATATTTTCATTAAGAGTTAAGTTTTTATCATTGGTTTTGTGGCACGCCTCATTCCCTAGTGCTACTGAAAAAAGATAGTTTTGTCACTACAAAATTTAAAATTTACTTAAAATAGAAAACGAATAGTGCAGATTTATAAAGCTAAATTTAAATGATCTATACTAGCATTGGCTAACAATAATATTGTAGATAGGTAGATTTCCAGTTTTGCAGAATATCAAGCTCATTTCTGATATAACCCTACTATAAATACTTGATGTATATAGCTATCTATCTACTTGTCAATGCTAGTATTAAAAAATGTGTTGGAATTTCATAAGTTGGATCCCATTTAGAATGTAGTATCTTTAAAAAACTTTGATGTCTCATTCCTTGGGAAAATACTGCTTTACTCCTGAAATACACATATTAAGGGAGTTTTTTGCAAAAGAATTGCAGCCTTTGTGAAAATAAGCTTTTAATAAAATAAGCTTTCTTAATATCTTTTCTTTTTAAAATTCATTTAATAACTGCTCTGAAAATGGAAAATGTTTGCTCCTTAAAAGTGATTTTTAAAATTTTTTTCAGATGGTAAATTCTATTGTATGGTACTTTCCTATCTTTTTTAAAAGTTTGTTTTCAGCGATTACATTTTAAAACTAAATACTAGATGAATTTTCTTTTTTCTCTTTAATAGCCATGATCAAAGCTGAAGAAAGCAGGTAAGCAATTTTGCAAATCAATTTGTATTTATAAATATGGTCTCTCCTATGATATACTTGCTTGGGTGGTGTTAGCCTTTCGCATAATGCAAATATTACTTAACATGTTAACCCTGGTGGCTAGATGTTGTTGGAGGATTTTGCAAGGGAGAGGTAAGGAGGAAAGATTTTTATTCAGACTTAGGCTGTTTTAGAGAAGTAATATTTTAATTTGGGCTGTATCTTTTAAGAATTAAGATAACTGATAGAAAGCACCACGATTTGTTTTTAGTTATTTGGGAATAAATAAAATACACCTATATATGGCTTCCTTTATGTATTTGCTTGTAGTTAAGTGCAGAAAATTTCAAGCTCTTACAGGTGTTTGTCTGATTTCAGAGTATGATACAATCTAATAGGGCATTTTGTAAAGTAATTGTGGAAATTTGGGAAATGCAGACTCTTGCTTGAGTGCCTGTTACACATGATGATGAAAGTGACTCATTAAAACAAAATGATACATTAGTAGCTGAGCATGATGGCGTACACTTGTGATCAAAATTATACTCTGTAGGCTAAGGTGGGAGAATCACATTAGTTCTCAAGTTGCAGACCTGAGGGAGGAGAAAAAAAGGAAATAAATACTGCTTCATTCTTTGATTTTAATCTTTTAAAATAGCTTACTAATTGACCGTCACTGGAAATTTTTTCCCTTCAATTTTTGATCATTTGATATTACATTAATTTAAAAACTGGATTGATTTAGATTTGTAATTATAATAATGAAAATGACCTGTTTTCTTTTTTTTTTTTAATGGATAGCAAACAAGAAGATTGCAGCACATCAACAGCCCCGGTTCCTACAACAGAAATTCCTACTACTATGACCACCATGGCTGCTGCAGAAGCAGCAGCTGCTGTTGTTGCTGCAGCCGCTGCAGCTGCAGCCGCTGCAGCTGCAGCCAATGCTAACGCTTCCACTTCTACTACTAATACTGTTGGAACTGTTCCAGTTGTTCCTGAGCCTGAAGTTACTTCCATTGTTGCTACTGTTGTAGATAATGAAAATACAGTTACTATATCAACTGAAGAACAGGCACAGCTTACTAATACCACTGCTATTCAGGATCTAAGTGTTGAAGTATCTAGTAGTGCAGAAGAAACATCTAAGCAGGAAACTGTAGCTGAGTAAGTATAGTAACTTCTGTTCTGAAATTCAGTGCCAGACTTAGTTAATGAGAAATTTCAGTTTAGTCAATGGCTATTAAATGTATTTAAGTAAAAATGTTTTGAGAATCAAAATTTAGACTTTTAGAAAATTGTTCATTGTGGCCACAAAACTGCTATAAACCTAATTCTCAAAAGTTTTATGACATAGAGCTAAAGATGAATAAGTTACAAATTTAAAAGAATGCCAAGTTTTGTCTTTGAATGCCATATTTGCACTCAAAAGCAATGCAAAATCATGGTTAACAAAGTACTTATATTTTAAATAAAGGATGGGTATTGTTTGGATTTTTTGTTGTGGGTTGTTTTGTTTTGTTTTTTTAATTTCCATAGGACTCCACAGCACTGTGAGGAAGTGGTGCTGTAGTTTGATATTGAATAAAGAAATCAAGTACAATAGAAGGTGGATATATCCTAGCAAGTAGAATAGTATTAAAGTTGTTATGTTTCTTCCTTAGTTACTGGTTTTCAACTCTCTGCAAGTAGATTTTAAAAATACAGTTTTCTTGAAAAATGCATCACAGATAAGAGAAGGCAGTTTATAGGCAAAGAAATATATCCAGTTGTGCAGGAAGTATATAACAAGGCACTCAGCCATAATAATGTAGAAACCACAAACATTATGATCATTTTTCTACCATTAAAACAAAACTCAGACATAAAATAACACCATAGCTCGGCGTGGTGGTGCATGCCTGTATTAGTATTGGGAAGCTGAGGCAGGAGGAGGATTACTGAAATTTTAACATCAACTGGGTTGCGTAGTGAGTTCAAGGCCAGCCTGAACTACATAGCAAGACTCTGTCTCAAAAACAAGCAGCAGGGCATTGAAAAAGTCATGATTCTCAACTAGACTAAATTGATAACAGCGTTTTAATAAAGCTGCATCTGTCAGAGTTCACAATTGACATTTTTTGTTTTTATTTGTGGGTTTTTTTGTCTTATTTTGTTTGAGGTCAGTGTTGATCAAACTTTTTAAGAAAATATCAAATATTAACTATTTTGGGTTTTGTGTTATACTTTATCACAGTGACTCAGCTCTACTGTGGTACAGCAAAATCAAGCCATAAACAAATGAGCATATCTACTTTCCAGTAATACTGTAATATGTATAAAAACTAACTGGGCTAGTTGTGGCTAATGGATCACAGTTTATTGACCCTGATTTATCTGGAGCTCTACATCTTTTTTCAGAATTTATGTACTTACTCAAATGCCAGTTATTCAGGTATTATTATAAAAGCACTGAAGCACTGAACAGTAAGCCATTTAAAAGTGTTAACCTGTGGACTGCCATAGCTAGTGTGTTACCGAGTTAAATGCTTTATTTTCATATTTGTGCAGTCTTAATGACTGAAATTGCAGAAAAGCAATTATCTCTATAATTTCTTTTTCTTCAGATAAGTATGTTTTCATGGTTTATATTGGAGACTTCATTTTAAATTTGTTAAATATAATTAGTTAAATAATTCAAGAATTTTTCTAGTGAAGCTAATGTTTGAATTATGAATTAAGTATTTAAATTTGTCTCTAGTTTTACTCCCAAAAAAGAAGAGGAAGAGAGCCAACCAGCTAAAAAAACATACACTTGGAATACAAAGGAAGAAGCAAAGCAGGCATTCAAAGAATTATTAAAAGAAAAGGTATTTGCATGGTAGATTTTTTATGACATTTAATACTTACCTAATAAACAGTTCATTTTTCATCATTTTGATGTCTTTATTGATAATCCTAAACTCATTTGAGCTACTGTTAATCAACTAAATTTATCTCCCTTTTTTGGTGAAACCTGAAGGTACTACGGAAGCACATCTCTTTGTTATTAAAAACAAGACTTTATTTAGAATAATTGTTTCTCTTCTAATCATTGGTCTAAAGAAAATGTGTTCTGTTTAAATTTCAGTTTTTCAGTCAATAGGTATATTGCAGTTGCCTTCAATAAAAAACTTTTAGAAATTTTCAAAACTTCTGCTAAGGGAATTGCTTGATGTTTGCAGTGAGTATTATATTTGATTCCTTGTTAGAGGATTTTTTTCCATACTTGTGAGATTTTAAAGTTTTATTTAAATGATTTTCAGCGGGTACCATCCAATGCTTCTTGGGAGCAAGCTATGAAAATGATCATTAATGATCCACGATACAGGTAATGCTGCAAGTTTTTATATACTTTTCACTTGGAGCATAGAAAGCCTAGCACATTTAAAATTTTATTAGAATGGTACAACTTCATTAACACCCATTCACTTCCATTATTTTAGATATGATAGAAAAATCCAAAGGACTTATACAGTTTGACCACTTTGCTACTAATGAAATTAGAATTGCTTTAAAACTGAAAGCTACTTTCTAGAACTATTTATTGTCTATAGTACATTATAGAAACTTTCTTAATTTATTCATGAAAATAATTGTACTGTTTTTCAATACAGGAACATTTACTTCTGGCTTTACTTACATGTGCTATCGGTATTTTTCTGTTATTTAGTGCTTTAGCAAAGTTGAGTGAGAAAAAACAGGCCTTTAATGCCTATAAAGTCCAGACAGAGAAAGAGGAAAAAGAAGAAGCAAGATCAAAATATAAAGAAGCCAAAGAATCCTTTCAGCGTTTTCTTGAAAATCATGAGAAAATGACTTCTACAACCAGATATAAGTAAGCTTTTAAATGATGCATGGAATGTGATTACTCTGTATTTGTGTTACACTTTTTGCCAAGTGTACTAAGTAATCCACAGTGGATGTGTTAAGTGTGGCAGCTTTATACAATGAATGTGGCACATTCATTAAGTGCAAGATGAATCAGCATTTGTGTGAAATTTAAGGTAAACTTGAGTTACTAATTAGAGTCTAGAAGAAAAGGGGGAAGAGACTTAGTCAAGCTCGACCCCATACTGTTTCCTGAAGTAGCTAGACTACCAAATTTGCCACAGAATTAAATTACAGATTTTAAAAGTTATCAGAAACATAGTTAACACATAAAATATGAGTACATGAAAAATTAAAAGTCCTTCACTAAGGCTTTTCTAGAAGAATGAAGAAAATAAGCACACTGGGAAAAGAAGCTTAATAACATAAAATTTTTAATATTGAATTACCCCTAACCTTAAAATAATAAAACAATCTAAACTTAAGGATGCTACACACAAAGGCTGATCAAAATAGTGTATGTCAAAACTTTTTATAATAAAACACACACTGCCATTAATCCTCTTCAAAACGCCCACCCCTTCAAACACACGTATGTCAACATTTCTGCCATTTTCTGAGGCAGTTCTGTAAATTCTCTTTCTTAAGCGTGTCTTTACAAGGTGTGATAAAAATATATGACTGGTGCTAGTGATTGCCATACACACACAGAAAGACAGACTCATAAAAAATGTTACAGCATGTCCTCATCCACCTTATTCACTGGATCTGGCACTGTGTGATTTCTGAGTCTTGCCCAAAGCCAAAATGGCTATGAAAGACAAACGGCTTGAATCAATTCAGGATACTGAGGCAGTCATGACAGCGCCAACTTTTAAGACTCACACAAGAGGACACCCACTACTGTGGCAAGAACGATGGGTAACAGTGCTCAAAACACGGAAGAATATTTTGTGGGGTATAATGGCAATGTGTCTTTTATTATAATGCTTTTAAAAAATTAAACATTAACCGTATTTTTCAATAATACCTTGTAAATGCAAAATTTCAAAATGCTATGCTTAATGAAAATAGCTTATTTCTATCTCACAAATATAAAACTTTCAGTCCTCGTATGAAACAGTAGAACACAAAGCGCATTGCTCAGTGAGAATTATCCTGTGTCTCCAAGGAGAAAGGAAACTTGGTTGTTTTTCTTTACTATTCAAAAGTTGTCTTTTATAATGAATGCAGTTATGAACTTGAGTGAAAAGACAGTTCACTTAACAGTTTTAAATTTAGTATTACATTTACGTAATTTTCTACAGTAAATGAAAATAACATTTATTTTTAAATGACTAGAAAAGCAGAGCAAATGTTTGGAGAGATGGAAGTCTGGAATGCAATTTCTGAACGTGATCGTCTTGAAATCTATGAAGATGTTTTATTTTTCCTGTCAAAAAAAGAAAAGGTATCATTTATTCTTAGTTAATGGTCTTTATGGAAAGAAATTTTGTAAGTGCTAGGAGTTTTATTTTATATGATGTTCATTTTTGTTGCCTAGTTTATCTCGTTCAGGAGATCTGTTTATTAGAAGTTAACTTGAAACACAGAATGGATAACTTCTATAATAATAAATTTCGTCTCTTCACCTAACATGATAAGTAATGAAGTAATCACACTAAGTATTAGTTGTCATTAATTGGCTGCTTTGTACCCACTTTGGAAAAGAAGATAACTTTTTTAGCATGTTAGTTTTTAAAATAGTGTGTTTTATTTGTTTTGTGATCATTCTGTTTCAAGAATGGCAGTAAAATGCTGTTGTTCACACTGAACTAAACTTGAATAGGATTCTAAAACATTTGCTTATTCATTTATTTTTCATTGTGTGTTCCTTAATTTTGTTTGGTCCAGTTTTGAAGTCCTAAAGATCAGCATTTACCTATTGGATGGCTTGAGCGCAGTTACTTAGTGGTGTAAGAGAGGATTGTGGGGTGAGGAGAAAAAAACAAAAACCTAGTTTCTAGATGCTGCCTTTGGAGAGGTGAAAAATTGACACTAAGTACCAAGCATTAAGCAAGAACATGGGTGAAATAAATAGCATAGATACTTAAAACAGATGCATAATATTTGAAATTGGTTTCTCAGATTGAAAAGAAACCATCATTAATTACAAGTGAAATCTTAGTTTCTTTGAACTTCAAAGATCTATTACCACTTTTGTTATAGGAACAAGCAAAGCAGTTGCGAAAGAGAAATTGGGAAGCCTTAAAAAACATACTTGATAATATGGCTAATGTAACATATTCTACTACATGGTCTGAGGCCCAGCAGTATCTGATGGATAATCCAACTTTTGCGGAAGATGAAGAGTTACAGAGTAAGAATAATGACTAAATAGGAAAAGTTTTTAAACAGTGTCCTGTAGCAGCAAACAGTTGCTGTCACTTTATATGTTATCACTAATTTTTACATAGTTGTCTCTGATAGCCATGTTCTATTAAGCTGGGCAGGCTGGCACATGCATGTATTCCCACTACTTCAGAGATTAAGGGAGGAAGATCACCATGAATTCGAGGCTACCCTGGACTATGTAGTGAGTTCAGGACTAACCTGAACTACATAGTGAGACCCTGTCTCAAAAAACAAGCAAAAAAAATGATTAATTTTCATTTGGGATATTTCTTTCTAAATGAGTTTGTGGTTCAGTTCAAATTTTTTTTTTAGAAATTATCTTTAACAGATAATTGCTGAAATGAGTAAATAGGTCAAACTTAAGAGTGTGCTTAGCCATTTATATATGTTTTCACATTTTACTTCTGTTTTCTTGAGGTCGTAACTTCTATATGTATGTGTGATGCTGGGAATTGAACCCAGGACCTCATGCATTCTGTGTAAGCACTCTACCACTGAGCTACGCCCTAAGCCCCAAGTCAAGAGTTCTGCAAAATTAAAAAAGCATCAGTGATGAAATTGCCTCATGATGCTTTTCTTAGAGCTTACCCCATGACTGCTCTGAAAAGTGTCTGGGAAAATTATAATGTTGCTGACATTCAAACATTTCAACTTCATTTTTATTTTGTTATATCCATACTCTTTGTTTCGTCATCACTTGTGAGTTCTTTGTGAATTTTTCCTTAGAACTTCCTATTTAACATGATTACAAGTCATATTGGGGTGTAAGTGCAGGTATTTTTGAAAGATAAATTTGAAATTTATGGAGAGTGAATGCAAATAAATTGTTTTCCTGATACTTGTAATTTTTATCTGAAAAATATTTTAGACATGGACAAAGAAGATGCATTAATTTGCTTTGAAGAGCACATACGGGCTTTAGAAAAGGAGGAGGAAGAAGAAAAACAGAAAAGTTTGCTGAGAGAAAGGAGACGACAGCGTAAAAATAGGGAATCTTTTCAGGTAATAGAAAAATATCTTTTAGCCTGGCATAATGGTGTGTACCTATAATCTCAGCATTCAGGAGACTGAGGCAGGAGGATTGTCATGAGTTCAAGACCAGCCTGAACTACATAGGAAGACCCTGTCTCAAAAAAATGAAAGTAAAATTTCTTTTATAGCTTAATTTTGTAATGTTACTGAGCTTGAACAATGATATGATCAGTTTTAAATTTGAGCAATCTGTTCCAGGGTCATTTATTTAGACTGTGGAAGACCCATGCATATTTAACGGAAATTTCTATAAGTAGATACTGTATTTCTACCTAAAAAGACATTTCAGGCAGGGAGCATAGAAGATGGTAGCTGATGTTAAAATGGGCATTTCTGTTGAAAAAACAAGTTTCTGTTGAAAAAACAAAATGAGGGATGACTAAAAAGATATATATGATGATTCATTAGTACAACATAGGAAATATGCTGGTATATTTTGGCAGTGGGGCATACTCTCTTACTCACTGTACATAGAAACCAGGATTACATGTTCTGTAGCTACTCGCTCATTTTCATCTATATTACCTTTATTCTCACAGTAATAGAGAATATCATAGAGCAATAAATTTTTATATTTCATATCTCACCACATTACCCCTTTCTGTGCTCACAAATTTTATATTTATAATGGCAGCTTTCAATGGCAGTTTTATCACATTCAGAGTAGATACCATTTTTTGTTGTATCCATTTAGCTAGGTAAGGAAATGGACTTGAAGAGGTGAGGTAACACACCTAAATTCAACAAGTACTTAGTATAGCTGGATTTTTTTTAATCCATGTGGTCTTGTGTGTAGGATCTTTTATTGATCATTAGGGTAAATGCCAAGTTAACAGTTGTTTAAATAAGCTTGCTTCTTAAAATAATCACCTCTTTTGGTCAGTGAAAGGGATGTTGTCATCCTTTAGAGAAGTGGTTCTTAAAACTTTGTGTATCAAAATAACCCATTGAAGTTTTAAAGAAAAACCTCGCACTATACTTGCCAGTAGCTTGATTTCAGTCATTATTCCATGAGAAGGTGCTGTTTCCATAGGTTCCTTTATCTTAGTGGTTTTCTACATAAACATTTGCAAGATTATTTAAACCACAGTTTCTTGAGCCTTGCCTCAAGAACATGATTCAGAGCATCTAGGATGGGGTCTGAAATTTTGCATTTATTAGTGATGAACTACAGTTTGAAAACCAGTGCCCTATTACATTAGTCTTCACTGCATAGTTAGACATATTTTGTCCCCAGGGTGACATTTTAGCCTGGGAAAAAATGTAAAGATAGTTCTTTTGAAGCCAGAGGTAGAACTTTCTTACCTTCTTCCCTCTTACTTACCTAATAACGTGAACACACATAGCTATAAAAGAGCTAGAAAACCTGGTTTTTAGATAAGCAGCTTTATGAACAGAAAGAAGGCAGATTTTTAGTAGGATAATTACATTGTTGTATAACTGTCAAACTAAAAGTTTTACATTTGTGGTGGTTTAATATGGACTTGTAAGCACAAGGCAATATTTTTGAAAAAGAAAACAAGAGACTATAATGTAGGCTATCAAATACCTATGATTTACAAGGTATTATGAGAGACTATAAGGTATATTTCAATAAAATGAACTGAAGCAAAACTGGCACTTCCAAGAAGTGGTTATGAATGGAAAAACTATTTTGTAATAGTTATGATCACTATCTTTTCATTGAATATGTACTGGTCAAGTAATGTCTGTCACATCCATGACAAATTCAGGTGGATTGATTTTAGTCTTAAAACTACTGTCCAAATTGATGTCAAGTATAGAAAGGATTGATCTGAAGATTTAACGAGAACCAGGAAAATGTATGGTTTTTCAGAAGCCAAGATGAAGTTTTAAAATAGAACAGTGACTCTCAAAGCATTGTCACCAGGTACACTTAGATGCAACCCGTATCGCTGGGAAGTCATCACAATGTAAATTCTTAGACCTCACATCAGAATTACAAAATCAAATTTTGGAACTGGAGCCTAAGAAATCCATGTATTAAGAATTGAAAGATGGAAGTGTCTCCAATTAATTAAAATATTTGAAGGCTTGAATTTAAGCACATATGCAAATAATTATAATGTGAGGGAAAAAATGACAGAAAGTAGGAAAGAGGGGAGGAAAAGTTACTGTTGTTGGATTTAAAGCAACTGCTCAGCGAGGAAAAAATTTCTTGTTGCTGTTGATGGAAAGCTGCTCCTGTTATGTAGTATATAGACCAGAGATGATGAACATTATAGAGTGTACACCACCATCATCAAGCTCTCCCCCTCAAAAAAGAGAAGAAAACACAGAAAGTTAGATCACCTAAGATGTCAAGAGTGCCAAGGCTGAGAACACTTCCTCTGAGGAAAAGAGGACCAGGGTCAGCCATCTATGAAATAACTTGCTGTCTATAATGTAGAAAACTAGTCTTTTCTTACCAAAAATGAAATTAATAAATAAAAAAGAATAGGAACCTTAAAATTTTGTATCTTTTTCAAACTTGAATTCATGTTAGTTATCCAGTGATTTTTAAAAAGTAGAAGTATAAGCATCTTGAGTTTCAGCCCATATTAAGGAAAAAAGTCTTCAGGTGATTCTGATTTTCAGGTTAAGTGATCCACTGTTGAAATGGATTTAGTGTCACAGTTACATGATTTTAGTAGATCTCAACAACCTGGAACTAAAACAAAGCATCGCAAATCTATCAAAACACATACAATAGAATAGGGCAAATTTTAATATCCTCTGGAATAACTCTAAAAATGTTTTCTAGGAGGGAGCAAGCAGATAAAGGACCTAGGTGACCAATTAGAGTAGGTTAAGGCAGGATTCTATTTTTGTTGAAGGGTAGGAACAGAGGAGATTTGAGTTTGAGAAAATTTCAGAATGGTAATAGTATGGATATGCATACTGTGGATATGCGTATACGTATGTGAAGAAAAGTTGAGTAGTATCTGCTTAGTTAAAGCAGCTCTGTCCAATAAAAATATGTATACTATATATGAAATTTTAATTCAGCTGGTTTTTAGTTGATTTTTCTAATCCATTTAATCCATTATGTCCAAAATACTATCATTTTACCATATCAGCATTTAAAAAAAAATTTTTTTTCTTTTGGTACTATATCTTAAAAATCACTTTATATTTTATAGCACACTATAGTTTACATTAGCCGTAATTTATGTCCTCAGACACTGTATTTAATCAGTAGCTACCATATTGAACAATGTTGGTGTACAGGAATTGCAGCAGTAGAATTTAGGGTCACAATAATACTCATCTAAACACCTATGGATCAGGGAAGCAAGAACTATAGAAATTGGTGGCACTGAGGTCTCAAGTTGCCCTGAGAGTGAGCAATGGAGAAAAAAAGGGATATAGAATAATAAGCAAACTAAGATTTAGATTTTGGGTATATTAGTAATGTGAAAGAAAAGAAATGGTTTTGAATAAGGAACAGATTTGAATCCTAGATCTCCAAACTACTTTGGGGAAATAGTACATTCTTTCAGAAACTCATATTTGTTGAAAAATGTAAATAAAAATTACACTATTTAAAAAGAAGTGAAATACACTATTTAAAAAGAAGTGTATTTAAAGGAAATAATATGTATTCATCTTTTGGTGTTACGATTTGAGAGGTGTATTTTTTTAAAACTTGAAATGATGTTCTATCTTGAAGGATAGGAAATTAAAACCTAGAAAGATAATGAAAAATTTTTGTCTCTGAAAATCTTTTGTAATCCAAATGAAGTTATTTTTATCAGAGGAAATACTTACATCTAAACATGTTCAGGGTAACATTGGTGTAAGAATTTGAAATGTTGCTAAGTTTTTAGCCTGTCTTCATGTTATGTACAAGAGAACTTTTCAAATGTGATTGCTTTCCTACCCCTCCCTCAGATATTTTTAGATGAACTGCATGAACATGGACAACTACATTCTATGTCATCTTGGATGGAATTGTATCCAACTATTAGTTCTGACATTAGATTTACTAATATGCTTGGTCAGCCTGGTGAGATTATTTTCTTTCCAAACTTATTCTAGAGTTGGAATGGACCAAGGGGATGGTGGTTGGTGGTGGTCGAGGAAGGGTGCTTTATTTTATTTTTGTTTTATATACAACAAAGTAATTGCAGCTCTTTGGTTAGAGCTAGCTTTTGACTTCTTTAGTTTTTTCATTAGGATCAACTGCACTTGATCTTTTCAAGTTTTATGTTGAGGATCTTAAAGCACGTTATCACGATGAGAAAAAGATAATAAAAGACATTCTAAAGGTAAATATACTTATTCTTGCCTGTTAGCCTATAGTATAACTTTATTGCTTGATTTGTGTGTTAACTATAACAAGATTTCTGGGTTTTAGGATAAAGGATTTGTAGTTGAAGTAAATACTACATTTGAAGATTTCGTGGCAATAATCAGTTCAACTAAAAGATCAACTACCTTAGATGCTGGAAATATCAAGTTGGCTTTCAATAGTGTAAGTTATCATTTTAATTATCAATAACTACTTCAGTAGTACAGTTGTCAGTTTATCCAGCTAAGGGTTGCTTAAGTGGAGGGTTATTGGGATGAAGGAATAGAAATAAGACTGATTAGATAGTAGACAGTACTTTAGATAATATAAAAAATCAATATATTTAGCTGCTGCTCTGTGTTAAGCGTCCTTTGCTTACATTAACTTATATTGTAGATATAAATCTTTTTAAAGGATACAAGAACACTGAATTATATCACTACCAGGAGTTACATTTATAGCTGATGAAGTTTAATTTTTTAATAGTTACTGGAAAAGGCAGAAGCCCGCGAACGTGAAAGAGAAAAAGAAGAGGCTCGGAAAATGAAAAGAAAAGAATCTGCATTTAAGAGTATGTTAAAACAAGCTGCCCCTCCAATAGAGTTGGATGCCGTCTGGGAAGATGTATGTATACTTAGAAATTTTCCCTAATGAATGGATTTTTTACAGTTGGAAATGAAAAAATTTTTAATTCCATGTCTACTGAAAGCCACAAAAATAAGCTAAAGTTATTTGTACAATGTATTAAATATGTTTATAATATACTAAAAGTATTAAATCAGATGTAACTAGCAGTATTTGTTAAAAGTAGGTTGGACTTTTAGAATCAGGACTTTTAGAATTTATCTGTTTTCACCTCCTTATGATTCCTTATAGACATATTGGTATTCTTTTCTTAGTATTCATGTATTCCAAATCTGTATTTTTCAGATCCGAGAGAGATTTGTAAAAGAGCCAGCATTTGAGGATATAACTCTAGAATCGGAAAGAAAAAGAATATTTAAAGATTTTATGCATGTCCTTGAGGTAACTTTTATTAAATTGTTTTATAAGTTATTGAAATATTATAAAATATGCAAGCAAAATGATTGGAGAATTTGTGTTAGTCATTTTTTTTTTATAAATGTAGTTACCTTGCATGATTAAGCAAGTGTTTTCTTTCTGTAGAAGCTGTTCGAAGTGAAATGAGCTACAAATATGCATGGGAATAGTAACACTAATATGTAGAAACTTCATTTTTGTCTCATAATTTTAAAAATTCAGTAATCTGTCCACCTCACAAATTTAAGGAAACAACATTTTCTTGTTAAACAAATAGAAAACAAAATTTTGGGCATGCTTCAGATGTACCACACTCCCAGTTGGTGGTAGGCTGAGGCAGGAGGATACCATGAGTTTGAGGTAAGCCTGGGCTACATAATGAGTTCAAGGCCAGCAAGAGTCTGTCTCAGAAAACCAAAAAAGAAAAGAAAACCCAGAAGTTTTGAAAAATAATGGGGTAGTTTTTGTTAACATCCATAATGAAAAAAGTAATACTTCATTAACAGTATTGTATTTAATGCTTACATGAACTAGGCAGTGTTCTTATTGTTTTACATAGATTATATGTATGAATAAATCTTCGTAACAAGCTTATCAAGTTAAAGGTGAGCAAACTAAGCCAGAGAAGTAAAATGATTTGCAGGGAAGGGACTGCAACCCAGGCTGTTTGACTCCAGAGTCAGTGCTTTTAACAAGTTTGCTATGCTGTTAGCCAAGCTGTCACTTCAAGACAAGTCAAAAGATAGTATGTATTTAAAAAAAAAAAGACTGTATTTAATGCTATAGTTCGTGCTTGGTAATTGGGCTAAAGGTTTCTTAATTATCTGCTATTTCTTTGGACTTCCTGTTCTTGATTAGTAGTAATGTTAAGTTTTCACTGTGCTCAGTAGGCCCCATGTTGTTTTACAGCTACCTCTATGTTTGATCCTCTGGCCTCTTGTCCTTTTCCTCTCTAAATGTAGATCATACCAGCAGCACCTGTATTACCTAGGAGCATTTTAGGACTGTAGGACTTCAGTACAGCATCAGGAATCTCACAATGCATTGTTAATTTTAACCAGATTCCAAAGCAGTAGAATGTATCTTAAATTTTGAGATATGCTGTGCTCTAGGAAGAGTCTTAACTATTTCTAGTTTAAGAATCTCCAACCAGATTTTTTTTATGATTTGTGGGATAAATTTATGATGTAATAAATGAAGCTGAAGGTAGCATGAAGAAAGGCTAATAACTGGGCATGGTGGCACACACCTGTAATCCCAGCACTTGGGAGACTGAGGCAAGAGGATTGCGGTGCGTTTCAGGCCAGTTTGGGCTACATAGTGAGTTCAAGGCCAGCCTGAACTATATAGCAAGACCCTGGACAACTTAGTCTCAAAACTGGGAAAACAACAGGGCAAGGGGTAGGTGGTAATGCTCATGGAGAAGTCTTCTACAAGTACAGTCCCCAGTACCACTAAGAAAAAAATCAGTTGTTGACTGTAAGGCAAATGTAAATTCTTGAAATTTTTTTCTTTTGCCTCTGTAGCATGAGTGTCAGCATCATCATTCAAAGAATAAGAAACATTCTAAGAAATCTAAGAAGCATCATAGAAAACGTTCCCGCTCTCGATCGGTAAGGAAGTTCATTTGATGGCACCATAAATAATGCTAAAACATTTGTTAGCATTATTAAGAATTGTATTATTTATATTATCTAGGGGTCAGATTCAGATGATGATGACAGCCATTCAAAGAAAAAAAGACAGCGATCAGAGTCCCGTTCTGCTTCAGAACATTCTTCTAGTGCTGAGTCTGGTGAGTGTTTCTATTAATATTTTATTAAAATCGTTGACAGTTTGACTTCTCAAATTGACGCTTGTTTTTTTTTTTTTTTTTTCTTTTTCTTTTATGTTCCTCAGAGAGAAGTTACAAAAAATCAAAAAAGCATAAGAAGAAAAGCAAGAAGAGGAGACATAAATCTGTAAGCACACTTCTGACTTCTATACTTCACCCTTACTTTTGCCATTGGTTTCCTCAGTGGCCAAAGAATCTTCTATTTGATGCAGTCCCAACAGTTGAAGGGGACACCTAAATATACATTGGTACATTGGTTTATGAACTTTGTTTTACAATTTTGAGGAAGATAGCTGCGTTTCTGTTTGTGTAGGGAACATGATGCTGCTGGTCATGCTTGTCACCCAGTTCACCCAATGAAGTTTGTGAATAGACGCAAAATTTTGCTAAATGCTTTTGTTTTGCAAAGTGAATTATTTGCAGACAGAAGCATTGTGAACTAAAGTATTACTGTTTGGTACTTGTGCTTCACTTCAGTCTTGCACTAAAATCATTTGATAAGTTTTCAACCAAGATTCCTGTCCTGTTTTTTAAAATTAATCTTCAAGAAAAAGAGGTGTATATGTCTTGTCTGTTATTGGGAACCACAAATTTGAATTGTCATTCTTTTTATGCTATTTACATAAACTTGTGCATAGCTAGTTAACCATTTAAATTTCTGCTTCTCAGTAGTAATTTTGAAGACTTTTATTACCCAGCAGTCAGCCTCATATGTTAACAACAGCATTCTCTTATAAATACCTAAATAAATTAATATTATGTTGGGTTGGAAAAAATGTAATACCTAACCTGATGGTATAGTTCTATGGTAAAGTACGTACTTTACCGTGCTGGAGGCTTTGGTCCCCATCACCACCAAAAAGTAATATCTGCCTGCATTTACATAATACATAAAACCTATCTGAAGTGTTAGAATAAGACACCACTAAAAGAGACAACCAAAATGTCATCCTCCTCATGGAAAGACTGGCTGTCTCCCACAAATTGTGGGGTAATTTATCAAGTCCTTCAAATTCACAATGTAACTTACAATTCATCACTCTAGGAATATGGTAACCTATTGTATATGAATGTTCTTGAATAATTACGTATATAAAGATTTTTTCAAAATAAAATGGTATTATTATCAGATCTTGTAATTCCAGCATGTGAGAGGCTAAGACAGAGGGACCACAGGCTCAAGTTCAGCATGGATAATGTAGGGAGATCTTGTCTCAGAATGAAAAAGAGTTGAGGATATAGCTCATTGCAGGGGTGCTGCTTTCAATCCCTAATACCACCACCCCCTACACACAAAAGTAACATGTATTTTTTATTTACATAGGATTCTCCAGAGTCAGATGCTGAACGAGAAAAGGATAAAAAAGAAAAAGATCGGGAAAATGAAAAAGACAGAACTAGACAGAGATCAGAATCAAAACACAAATCACCTAAGAAAAAGACTGGGAAGGATTCTGTAAGTATTTAGAATTTTTTCATTTCTATATTTGCAAAATATAAAAATGGATGCTGTGGTTAAAACCATGACAATAATTATCTACTATAGAGAAAAATCTTTAGTATGTTTATGGTTATGAATGACCCTTGATTCAAGTCTCCTAAATTTTATATTACTTACACACACACACACACACACACACACACACACACACACACACACACAGCATTCTGTTTTGATCCACTACGAAAAAATATGGTCTGCTTTGTGCATTAAGACGTGCCACTGGACATTTTCTCCCTGATTTTTACATTTCTTTGTGTTGCTTCATTCTGTTTTCCAGTACTGGAGATGAAACCTAACACCTAGGTTCTGCTAGGCAAGTACTTGCTCACTGAGCTATGTCCCCTGCCTTTCAAAAACAACTTTAAGACAGGATCTCACTAAACTTTCCAGGTTAACCTGGAACCTACTGCCTTAGGCTGAGTAACTAGAATTACAGGTATGTGCCACCACACCTAGCTATTACTTTTTTTTTAAGAAATATGAGACTTCAGTCGGGTTCTGCACATACCCATCATTTTCATAGTTTCTGAATCCAGTTTCAGAAGTAACATTCCAGTACTATTATGACATACTAATTGAGAGGGATGAGCACAAATGAGTAGGACCAGGAAAAGAAGCCCAAGTTAGTATTTTAATATCAGGTCACACAATTAGTCTTTAGTTTTTCTTATTACGTACTTTATTCATGAATGGCAGAACACACAATAACACAAATCTTCTTAGCATTGTAAATTCCTCATACAAATGTAAGTTTAAGAAAGATGATGGCTGTGAATTATTAATGGAGAGCATTACTGTGTAGATGAACTCTAGCTCTACCTTTAGTGTTTTGTTGTTTAAAAGCTACATGCAGCCAGAGCTACATGTCTCTTCCATACTTATTTTAGTACCTTTCACTGAATAGTAGGTTCAACAAAATTCCTATAGTGAAGGAGGATGAGTTAATTCTCTCTACAGAAGTTGAATCTCACAGATAACACTGTATTTTTTTGTTTATTCAACCTAAATCTTAGCCTGCGCTTGAATATTGGTTTATATTAGCATTTAAAAAATCAGAAAAAAAAATTATTAGAGTAAAAGAAATCATATTTAGAGTATATCATCTTTACCTTCTGTCATATAAAGGACTTACCATACCACCACATAAAATCTTTGTGATCAGCAAGGAATATATTACTTAGAAAATGAACACCTGGCCTTCCATTAAGTAGGAACAAGATGTTTCATGTTCAATTCTTTAAAAGGAAGGAAAGGAACCAGTGTGTACCAGTTTTCCTGATTTACATTCTAATGTAAGCTGAAAGTAGCACTATATAAAAAAGTCCCATTCTAAGTTAAGTGTTTGCTGTAATGCAACCAGTGAATACTTAATCAGTAATCCATTGTTGGACTTTCAGGGAATAGTTTAGTTTTTAAACCCTATGTAATGGAAAAGGCTATAGATTTTGGAATTTTTTCATAGATTTACTACTTAACTTTCTGAATGCTAACATTAATTCTCACTATATTCAATGTCTTTACAGGGTAATTGGGATACTTCTGGCAGTGAACTGAGTGAGGGGGAATTAGAAAAGCGAAGAAGAACCCTTTTGGAGCAACTGGACGATGATCAATAAATTATACCAAATATATGTTTACAGTATGATTTAAAGTCTAATTCAGACCAGGGACTCTATTTTAAGTTCAGTTTAAGTAACACTGGGTTTTAATTGTATCACAGGAAAAAAAAGTGCATTTAAGTATTGTTATTGTGGACTTTATAAAAGCAAAAGAAATTGAAAATACCTTTTGATTCTGTATCAAGAATCATATTTTCCTACAGTCATAACTGTCTTTCTGTGACCCTTTCATAGGGCACTGCAGTATGGATTAAAGGTGGCAATTTACTGATAACTGCAGATGTCTCTACTTTGTTCTGAAGGCTGAGTCATGAGATGATTTACTTTATAGAAGTTGGATTTTAAAGATATAATGAAAAAAATTTTGATAATATAGTAGTACAAAAAAAGCACCAGCATCCAATAAAACTGCTTTTTTGTGCACTACCCAACTGGTTAAATCCAATGTGATGTTTTATGGTGAACTCCTAAGAAATAGGTGTTTTTGATGGAAACTTGGTGTAGACCCTTAACTATAGTAGTGCTAATACACTGCTATAATAAAGCCACCATTATTTTTTATGAAACATCGGAATACATTTTAAAAAGTCTATTATGAGGGCATTATTTTGAGCATCTATTTTGAGGTGATGTTTTAAAAAGTTAACATCAAATCAAATTGTAAATTAGTTTAAATCTGTTGCCTTAAGGACCTACTATAAAGAATGTGCCACCAAACTTTTTAAGTGATAGTTGCAATATCCTCAGTATCCTTGTCTAAAAAAAGGAAAAATCAATGTTGATTTAAACATTTTCTTTAACAGCTTTTTTTTAATCCAATTTCTCTTTTTTTTTTTTTCCCCCCATTGAGAAGGTATTTTACCTTCCCTACTCACTGAGAAGTATTCACTTCGTGGTACAGTACATTCTAAAGCATTTCTGATTTGAGTATTTTTGTACATTTTTATCAATTATTAAACCTTCTCTTCTAGTGTGTACTAGTATTTATTTCTATTTAACACTGCTCAGCTCTAAATTGTATCATTTCACAGATACTAAATCCCTGAAATTTTGCTTCATCTTACCCCAAATACTTAACTTTCTCTTTTTAATATCTAAGAATATTATAAATCAGTGCATTTGAGGTCCCTAGTTTTGTTTTTCACCTGTAAATTTCCTGGAATATTTTAGCAAGGCAGTGGTTTGAAGATACTCTTTAAATACTAACTTTTGAAGGTTGGTAATGTAATTTATACTATTTTCCTTCAGTGCAGGAGATTTTTTTAAGTAAAGTTTAGTATCTAGCCTTTTTGATATTATCTTAGCTATTATCTTTGTTTTTTTAATTTGAACACTTTCAGAGATCTTATTTCAAGTTGAGATTTGAAAGAAGAGTTTTTCCCTTACCATCTTAATGAGTTAGAAAATGGGATTGACCAGGACAACTGTTTTCCCTTCCTACCCCATGTTTTAATTTCTTGTCCACTAAAGACTTAAAGGCGGGGTGGGTCCTTTTTCTGCTTAAATATGCCTATAGAAAGTGAGAATTAATTACCTTTGAGGAAATGTGAACACATTGCTTGAAATTAGCCTCCTACTGTACATCAGTTCAAAACATATAATACCTTTGGCAACAATTTGGCTAGACTTAAGTTTCAGAGGTCCCAGTTTAAAGATAGTTAAGATTGCTAATCATGTCATTGACATTGAAGTCAGTGGTAAAATCTTCAAAATATGCATATGATATTGGGAGATAAACTAGTGATGTTTCACAGGAGACTTAGAATCTGTAAAAATTGTTTCCATGAATGATAATTTTTAAAGTACAACTTTAAAGTTTTTGATTTTTCTATTTAAATAAAAAGCTTATTGATGTGTTGTAATATGTCCTCAAAATAGATTTCTGTATTTCTTACAACCTTACATCTTAAGATCCCTGTATCTTCAGTATCCCTGTGGTTCTCCCATGCAAATAATATGACCTAAAAGTGAACAAATGGCAATTCAAGAAGTGCAACATTATTGCAAAATGAGGTGACTAATCCTTTGTCTACGTTTGATCCCATCACATGGATTTTAGGGGCCAGAAAGATCTGAAGACAAGTCATGGGAAGATTTTATGTTCAATCACTATTTCTAACCTCATTATGTTACTAAGTGTTCAGATTGATAGAAGCTGAAGTATCAGATTTAAGCAGGAAAGCATTCTATTCTCAATGAAAGTAATTTGTTGTTTTCAGTTAAGACTGAGACTCTTAATATGTGCGTTTATCTTCCCTGCATATCCCTAATAGACTTAATACCATGGTCAAAATCAGAACATTGGGTATTTTGCGTTCTTATGTCTCTCAGTTCCTAATTTCCATGTCAGGAAAACTGAATGTCCATGAGAGGTTAGATAATGTGGTCAATCAAGTATGGATTATTTGCAGTTTTCCTGAATGAATTTAAATGATGTAATTCCTTCAAAATAAAAACAATAATCCCATCACACTTATTTCAGTTTTAACAAATAATTTTTATGCTCCCCAGTAAATTTTGTAATAATTAATTATGGTTGTTTCATCTTTTGACTTCCTTAATTACATCTTTTATACAACTACAAAATAAAAAAGGATTATAGAATTAGGCAATCAACTCATAGGATGAAGAAAGTAAACTTGAAACATCTTCTATGTGCATTTTCTTGGAAAAGATTCCTAGTTTAAAACTATGTAAGTCTTAGTTTTCATTCATCTGTATAAACTTTAGTTAAGCATTTGTGTAAATGCTTTTGGTTTTATTCCAGTAAAGTGCTAGCTGGGTAGCCACATTCATTTACTTGTGCATCCAGAAAATATATTAAAAAAATTTTAAGCAAGGCATGGTGGCACCTGCCTATACTCTCACAATTTGAGAGGCTGAAGGAGAATTGCAAGTTAAAGCCCAGCCTGAACTACCATACATAGCTAGACTTGTCCAAAAAGAAAAAAATTATGTGTAAGATAAAAAACTGTTTATGTTCAAATAGTACTTAAGTACTTAGGAAAGAGTGATTAATGAGTTTAAGTTTATAGGGTATTTAATATTTAAGTATATAATTTAAGTGTAAACTTAGAAGCTGAAGAACATTTTTAGAAACTTTCTTTTAGAAATGAAAATAAAATACATTAATTCCCTAGATCTGAGACTATTTTTCCTTTGGGGACGTATCTTTGTACCAGATTTTAATTCAACCATGGTTCATTATTTAAGTTGCACTTTACATAAAGGAAAGGCAAATTTTACATAAAGGAAAAGCAAAGTAACATCATGCTTAATGGAACTATCTTCTAAGAGGCTTATATTCTCATTCTGTTCTGATAATGGCACATACCAGTCTTAATTCTTATGTTCCTTATTCTTACCTTGTTCTTAAAACATTTTCCAAATGTTTTCATTTAAATGGTGGTCATGTAAATTCCACGGCAGGGATTTGTCTGTTTCATTTACTGCTGTGTATTTGGCCTGTGAATTAGGACAGTGCCTGGCACATAGCAGGCACTTAATGAATGAATGTAAAATACTAATTGATACATGTATTCATCTACCATCCATGGTACCATCTGTATTAAAGGGCTAAAACGGATCCTTGCAATAAACAATACGAACCCACAACTCTAAATCTAGTCATAATTGAGGTACGCCTAAAATAATATCCAGTGATTGTACCTTGTTACTTCAGATGTATCAGAAAGCTTCTTAATGAGAACACAGAATGAGTTCCAAGGTGAAAATTAATCATTTTGGCGTATTTGTAAATTAGGGTGAGTAATGTTGCTGTGGCAGGTACTCCATTTACTGGAGCTGAATTAAAGGTGAGCTGGAAAGTAAAGAACTTTGCTCCCATTACCTGTATGTTTTCCTTAGCCCTTTAATTTTTGTCTACCTGGCCTCAGTTCTTTAACCATAGTTTTCTTAAAGTTCCTTCATAAAGATGCAATTGCTTTTCTGGTTCTCATTAGGATCTAGTTCAGGGCCATCACATTCACTGTTGGTGACTGGTGACTGACTGTTAATTTAATAATTACCCTAGGAATACTTTTAAACTTGATTTTTGTTTTGGAAGAGCTAGCTAACCACCCCCAACCCTAACTGCCAATCTAGATTCAAAGCATTTGTTGATGCTATTCTGTGTTGATACTTACATTATCTAAATGCATTGTTTATAAACATGCTTTGGTCCTGCCTGCAAACTTTGGTAGGTGTTAGTCTGGCCTACCTAAACAGCTGAACTGAGGGCTCCCAAAAGGTGACTAAATAAGGAAACAAGGTTTTGATTTTCCATGTTTGTAATTGCCAGATTTTTCATGTTTATATAGTTTACCTGATGGAAAGCTCAGTTACATAGTTAGACCTTGTGTTAATAAATGTAATTAGAAAAAAAAAAGACTTTGTATAAATAAGTTGGACTTGTATCCATGTTTTTCTTCCAGCACCCTTCAGTTTAGGAGTTAATGCTCACCTCTTGTTTTCTTAGTGTAATACCCTCTTTTGTTTGTTTGTTTGTTTTGTTTTTTGGCACGGGGGATCGAACTCATAACCTCACACCTGCCAGGCAGGCACTTAAGCCACTGAGCCAAACTCGCAGCCCTAATGTTTTTGAGACAGGGTCACACTATGTCGCTCAGGCCGGTCTTGCGCTCACGTTGTAGCCCAAGCCGGCCTTGAACTCACAATGCTCCTACCTCAGCCTCCCGAGTGCTGGGATTAAAGGCGTGCGCCACCACTACTATTCTTGATATAAGGTGGAACTCTTCCTCCAACAGGGTAACGTCAGCACCTTTATGCACCTTCATGCATTTTTTACTTCAGATGGTTTTCTTAGTAATAGTTGGATAGTAACTTTGAAAGATGGAAAACTATCAAATTCTCGAGTTATACAAAGTTCATTTTTGTAGGTATTTCTGATAAAGACTAGGAAACCAGAATATTAGAGCTAATGCGTTCTGTGAAATACTACATGTAAGTTTTAAAGCTGATGTGTCATCCAGTTTAAAATTAAGATAATTGGAGAACTCTATGATAAGCAACAAAGCAGTCAGTGACGGGCATAAAATCCCGTGATATGCTGAGCAAAGTAACGACGGTCGTTGGACATCATGCATGGAGAACAAGTGTACACAGTTACAAATCACTGGTAAACATCCTTTTAAAAAACATTCTAGAATGATAGGGCTATGTTGGCAGTGGCACATGCTTGTAAAGTGGTGTGCACACCTGTAATGTAGCTGCTGGAAGACAGGTAGAAGGATTTCAAGTTCAAGGCTGATGTGGGCAAAATAGACCCCTTCTCAGAAGCAGCCTGTTGGAGGGTTGGGGTGTGGCTCAGTGGTAGAACACATTTAATTCATGCAGGAGCCTACATTCAGTTCCTAACACTAGATGGAAAAAATACCACTGTATAAAATGCCCAAACGGCCGGGCATGGTGGCGCACGCCTTTAATTCCAGCACTCGGGAGGCTGAGGTAGGAGGAGCATTGTGAGTTCGAGGCCAGCTTGGGCTACAACGCGAGCGCAAATCCAGCCTGAGCTACATAATGCGACCCTGCCTCGAAAAACCAGGGCCGGGAGTTTGGCTCAGTGCCTTAAGCGCCTGCCCTGGCAGGCGCGAGGTTGTGAGTTCAATCCCTGATGCCGCAAAAAAAAATAATAAAAATAAAATGCCCAAACGATATATTTTCTATGCTCTGGTTTTTTGAGACAGGATCTTCCGGTGTAGTTCTAGTTTAGGCTGACCAGAACTCAGGAAATCTCTTCAGCCTCCTAAATGCTGGGATTACAGGTGTGTGTCATCGTGCCCAGCTCTTTAAACCTAACCATATCTGCCTCATTTAAGACTTGCTATTTGGGTTTGTAAATACTCTGAATTTGTGGAATATTAAAGACCTTCAAACAAATGAGATTATCACTAATTGCAGAATGTAACATTTCTTTTAAAATGAAGTTTCATATACATTATATAACTGTGGTGTATTAGTGCACTGAATTGGGAACAAAGTCCCAGTGTTTGTACGGGCTTCTTTCATCTTAGATTTGTGACCCTGGACAAGGCACATCATCTTGCTTAGTGGTTTCTTCATGTGTGTAACAGTGTTAACACATCACAGACTTGTGAAAAACAGGACAACTGAATATAGCTAAGTGCCACAACTGTGAAATACGCACAGTAGTCGTGGCAGAATAATCATTTATTGTAACAGTTCCTTAGGTGATTATAAAACAAAGCCACACATAAGGTTTTTTTTTAAATAAAAATTTTTCTTCCAGAAAAAGAATTCACTAACACTTAAGCTTTCTGATAATTCATTACAAATAGCACTATCTAGTGCTCAGTGGCATAGCGCCTGCCTGGCAAGCATAGGGTCCTGAGTTTGACTCCCAGTACCAACAAAACAAACAGCACTGTGTGCAATGGGGCCAAAACTAGTGTGTGTACATTGTCAGCCAGGTTGGTTTACGGGGTGCAGATGCTCCACACACTACAGAATTTGTATCTGTACCACAGCCTAATTAAAGCCACATGTGATGGCATATGCCTGTAATCCCAGCACTCTAGGAGGCTAATGTAGGAGTCCAAGTCCATCCAGGCAACTCTGGGGAGACACTGTCTCAAAAAAGGGAAAAAAAAAAAAAAAAAAAAAAGTCGGCAGGAGGCCTGGTGTGTAGCTTACTGAAAAATCCCTAGGTTCAATCCCCAGTGCCACAAATTTAAAAACCCTAATTAAAACAAATTGGGAGGATAGCATCTCACCAAAAAAAGGACTATTTCTCTAGGAACAGTAAGTTTATAAATGATTTTAGAGATAGTGTCCCTTGCAAAATATTTTGTTACTCCATTCCACACAACAGGTTGTCAAGAGTTTGTAACAGGAAGCTGGCCACATGAGTAGTCGCTGCTACTCAGAAGGCTAGGGCAGGAGAATCACTTCAGCCCAGGAGTTGAAGACCAGACAGGACAGCAGAGCAAGACCCCATCTCAACGAAAAAGGAAAACTTTGTATAGCGAGTGATTCTTCCTAAAACTTAAACCAATTGCTTCTGGATTCTGAGTTCCTATGTTTATTTTTGTCTTTTAGCTTTTTAATTTTTGATGCTGAGGACTGAACCCAGGGCCTCCCACTTGCTAGACAAGCATTCTACCAATAAGCAAAATTCCTGGCCCCAAAATGTAAGTTTCTAGAGAAGAAAGTCTACATAAAACTGTTTTCTGTTTTTTTTTTCATAAAGCTGTTAAAACTCCCTAAAATGTACCACCGAAAGATTACAACATATTACAGAATAGTAGTGTAAATAGTTTATTTGTTCAGATGGTGTGAAAAGACCAGAAAAGTAACATGAATTGTTTTTATAAAACATCTTTCTAATATTGGTAGGAAGCAGGCCCATTAATAGACAAAACAGAAAAGAACATGCCAACATTATTATCTATTTGTTCATTAATAAATAGGCAATTATTTTAACATGTGCATGTCAGCATTGAGCTTTAGAAAACAGCTGCATTGTGGTAAAGGTCCAACTATTTGTCTTCTGTCTCAGGGCCAAATTACTATTTTCATCAAACTGAATATTAACCGAACAGACAAAATCTTGGCACGTTCTTTTTAAAGTACACATTTATGGAAATAGGCCAGCAGGTGGCAGATTAAAAGTAATCTGTAAATAGGTACACTAAAAGTGAAATGTGGTAATTGATCCCTACATTGTCCTTGTAGTTAAATATATATTAAAAAAAAAACTATAAGTTAAAATAACATTCAGATTGTATAGCATAGGCTGATGCATTTTTAAACAATATTTACAGTATTACCCAGAGCCTAGGGTGGGAATTAGAGAGAAGTGTAAAAACCATAAAAAACTGCACCAATTTTATAGCAAAATATCTGTACATTTAAAAAGATCATATAACTACACATTATCCAAGGAAAAGGGACCTTCACCAAGGGGTTCATGTAAGCACAACATAAATTCAGTGGTTAAATACTATACAACAACTTTACAATTAATATACTGTTGTAAGGTACCATGAAGGTAAGCCAGAAGCAAAATGTTTATTATGAGAAATTTAGCTTCCGTCCAGTTTTTTTGTTGAAACTCTGGAATGGACCAAGTGCCTTGCCAGAGAGGAAGGAAAAGTAACAGTGGTTTAGTTGACATTTAGTCCCATCACATATCTTTAAACTTAATTTTGCTGTTTATACTCTAACAACAATTTTAATTGCTCATAAGTAACAGAAATAGAACAATTCAGCTTTGATACAGAATGCCAAATGCATTGATATTTTCCAATTTACAAAAAGAAAACAAGAAACAAACCCTGCGATTGTCAGAGGAGAATAAGGCTAGGTTCCAAACCTGCTCTGCTAGCAGATTCAATCTTACATGCTTGCTGACAGCTACCATGGTAAACTTCTCCCTGACTAGCAAGGCACCAATTTCTCTTCTCAGGATTGATTCGTAATGGTCCTTGGAAATTCTAATACTGATTACTGAGATGTTAATTTTAATGTTAATTAATAAATATATCTGCATCGTTTAAAAAGCTGCCTCTAGCTTCAAAACACAGTACTGCAAATAAGTCTTCAACATTTATGCCATCGTCTCTGTGTTCATACCAGGGAATGTCTCTCACAGGGTATGGCACCCTACCACAGAACTAGTAGAATGTGATACTGGAAACAAGAGTTGACTTTTCTTATGCCACTGCATTTGCATCCTGTTTGCACTTTGATGTGGCTTAGTGACGAAAGGACTTTATAATGTGATCTTTTTCCTTGTGTATTGCAAGTCCTTTAGAATACAAACTAGATGGACATGGCTGGAACACAAAATTCCTTAAAAGACATCTCAGCAAAGAAAGCCCATAGGAGATGCACCCTTGTTATTTACAACTTATTAAGAAACCAGAGTGGGCCATCATGGGATAATCACAGTGGCACATAATGAATTTAATATGAAATTTACATTTTGGTTAAAAAACTGAATAGCATAGTGGTGTAAAAAGATACCTAATCAAATCAAATCCTATTGCTTTGATTAATCTGAGCAGGTACTTCCATTTTTAGGCACTTGTTAATAAGGGTTGAAAGGAGAACCCATCATTTTAAAATTCCTATGTGTTTATTAAACTTGAGCCCTTTCAAATACTTGATGTGTTCAAGGCTGCAGCTAAATGGTAGCACAGAGTCCATGTGGGCAGTTTCATTCACACACATCCTCTATTCATGCAGGCAAGTCTCGGGTTTCACATGGTTATTTCGGCACCATTAACAGAACGTAAGTTCTGATCATCAAAGCGCCGCCTGACACTTCTCCTCACCGCATCGGCTCGTCTGTAGGGCTGGTTTCTAAGATCTGTAGAGAGGAGAGTACCAGTGAAAAAAACAGCAACATTTAATGTGTTTAAGCAAGACAAAGGCCAGCTGGCAGCCAGTCAAAGCAGCTTGTCTAGAAGAGTCAGCTTATAGGCCCTTCAAACTCATTGAGCATTGAACCAAAGACTACATTTACCTTCAATGTTTACAATTAAATTAAGATGTAATACTGGTAGGATTCTGGGACTTAAAGAGAAAAATATATAGGAGATTATTTCTGTCATTGTCTAGAGAGTCTAACTGAAGACTTATTTTGAAATGTTTCTTCAATTATAAGCAGTTGTAGCTGGAAGCTACAAACACCAACAATATTTGTAATGAATTTTAAAGTGCAAAACTAATAAAACGCACTTTGCTATCCTATCTTATTCCTCGTTTTAACAACGAGGGAACCTCCAAGCCTCAGTTTGCAGATAGAAGTTCCATTGTTCTCATTCCATTAAGCTAGCTACTTTATTTTGTGAAGTAGAAACGTAATGCTCAACTAACCATTAAATCTAAATGAAAATAATACTCCATTCTCTCAATATTCTTTCCTGCCACCCAACATGTTTTGTGTTTCATCAGCAGGGTAATGGGCCCTCCTCTGTTTTCTAGTTTGTGTTGCCAGTGCAAAGCAGAATGTCTAACATTCACGAGCAAAAACAAAGTTTTCCATGAATGAATCAAATCACTACATGCCAGTTCAAGAGGGACTACTGTATAAGGATGAAATGGGATGAGCAGAAGAATTTTATGTAAGCACTCTCAACATGAAGGCATGTGTTCATGAATAAGGAACAGCCTAGTCTGCATGTAACCTCCTTCTGATGGCATCAGGGCACAGTGAAAGAAAAAAACAAACCAAAAAAAAATCAAAGCAGGCTTATTTTTCCCCTGATTTTGTTTAATTAGTTTATTTCTCCCTTTATATTTCTGCTAGGAAATGTTCTACCTGTAGAAAAAAATGCAAAAAATAGAACAAAACCAAATTTAGCCACTTTTTTGACTTTATCTACTCGTTAAAAGTAGAGCTCCTCATTCACAGTTCACACAATGCTTGTGCTACTGCATCTCTCATATTTTTATTTATTTATTATACTATAGACTGAACCTAGGGCCTTCACACTGAGCTACATCCCCAGCATTTTGAGACAGGGTCTTGCTAAGTTGCACAGTTTGGCCTCGAGTTTAAGGTTCTACCTCGGCCTCCCAGGTGCTGGGATCACACAGATGTGGCACCACGCCTGGCTGCATCCTTCATTTTTAAATAGTTATCAGATATTTAAGCTGGTAATTAAAACTAGGGTTTCTGGATTCTCTTGAAAAAATTAACATCTGCAATATGGGGTGCACAACCCTCCATGCTCAGTGGACTGAGACCTTTCCCCTCAGGCTTAGCACAGTTTTCAGCACAGTCCCGTTACCTTTCTTGCTCTTAAAGCACTAGAACTTGTGACCCTGATAAAAAGAGAATATCAAAATTGCACTTCTGACTAATGATATCTAGGTCTGTGGTCATGAGGCCTCTTAGCAATTAGTTCTAAAAAACCCTAATCTTGCAAAGGCTATATAGATAATGTTTCCTGGCCAGGAGCCACTCTCAGCCTCCGGACCAAAATGGAGTGAGCAACCTAAAGGCCAAGAAGGGGAGAAGGGAAGGACAGCCTAACACCCAAAGCAAGTACAATCACCAGCAAATACCCCTGCCCAAGCCATCACACCTGAACATGAAACAGGCCAAGAAAGAGTCCAACAGAGAGGTTCAGTCTCATGTTATTGGAAAGTGAGGTACAAAGATTTCTCCCTGGTCAGATTCTCACCAGTATTACTCTTAGCCATAAATCGAAACCATTGATCTGCATACAGAGAGAGGAGGAAGCTAAGTAAAAAGTGATGCTTGCCAGCTCTGTGTATCCTCCACCACCGGTGTGCTAGAAGAAATCCTTACCCTCGAGTGAACATTTGGGAATTTAGTGATATTATTCTTCTTTAAGGCTAAACAGAAAAAAACAAAAACACAAAATGATGGTTAAGTAAAAATGGGATGAAAATGGAAAGCAACTCAACTTAGTGCTTAACATTCCTGGGCATGTTAGCCAACAGAGGAGGAGAGTGGGAGACCATTTCTGCAAGTTGTGTTAGATAAAACAAGGGAAGTGTCTCCCCACCCTGCTCCCCACCCTGCTCTCTGACCACCCAGTTCCAAGCTGCTTTGAAGATTGGCTCCAGAAAGACAGACAGTCCAGTAGCAAAACTGACAGCAAACACAGCCCGAGCAGATGAGTTTCCAGCCTGTTAAGAAGCACTGGAGGGTAAGTAGACTGCAGAGCAGGCAGTGACACACTGTATATTTTGAGGTCTTCAAAGACAGAACAACACACATACAAGAACAACTCATAGAGTAGTTACACCATAGATAAAACACGTTACCCAGTTCCATGTCAATCTCAGCACCAAAGTCAAGGATTACTTCCAATTAGTGTTATATTCTTCCTTTGTCTCTTTTCTGATCAACATCCAGAAACATTTCCTCCCTTTTCAGTACCAAGAGCTAAACCCAGAAGTTAACTTCTTGGAAAAAACTGATTTTTTTTTTTTTTTTAGGGTCTAAGAAAAGTACCATTTTCCAATGATAGGTTTTTGCCTTTAGTCTTTCTGGTGCCGCTCTTCTGACTGAAGAAGCAGGTCCAGAAATGATCTCATTCCAAAAAAAATACTCCGGTTTGACATGGAACAGAGTCACCACAAAGAGGCAAGAACAACATGGTGGGGAGCTCATAAGCCTGTCTGCACTCTCTGCCTTACACGTTGGGCACGACAGTGAACAGAGGTGACCTGCCCAGGGTGGGGTGTTGTGAGGCTATGAATTGCCAATGTCAGCTTAAAGAAGTGTCTAGGTTGGAAGTGCTCCCAGCATTAAGTTCTTATTATGAATTCCAGCCCACTATGAACTATATGACAGCCAAGAAAGGCCTGATTGCAGCTGTGTCTGGTTTAGTTCCTTCTGCAAATCATCTTACAGCTTTAGAGCCCTGTTCCTTTCTGAGCAATTTTGTATGACAGGTCATTTTGCTCTCACAGTTTGTTAACTGACTATAAGGGGGGATTGAACATAAACCTGTTAAGAGCACAGTAAAACTATTAGCTTTAATAGTTTCCATTATTGTTGACTATCATTATGTGTCCAAAAATATTAGGCAAAAAAGCAATCTACTTGCTTTCCAATTGTGATTCTCAGAGGAGTATTCTACTCACTATTTTTTTTTATTATTCATTATTTTTCTGAAAAATTCTGCAAGCAATTTTATAAGCTGTCACATACACCCAGACTATCACAGCAATGTGCAGACATATATGTAACTGAAAGTGACAGTGAGGGAATAGTAATGACCAATATGCAAAACCATGCAGCATGAGGGACAACACAAATTGTAACATGATGGAGATGGCACTTCCATGCTAGCATGGTGGCTGGCCCTGGCAGACACAAAGAATGGGACATAGAGGTCAAAAAACCTGTAGCAACCTTTTAAGAGCATCAGGTGAGAAAGAGTGATAATTTAGTAATGGTACTCCTCAGTGAGCACGGGTTCGCAGAAAAACCGAGAGCCACGCTTGGCGGTGCGAGCAGTAAAGGGCACAGTCTTCAGCACTGCATGGGAAATGACAGCCAAACAACACAAATAGAAGAGCATAAGAGGCCACAATCTATTGCATTAGGTACATGGTTAGTGCTGTTAATGGCACCTGGGGACGGGGGCAGGGGAGTGGGCAGTGAAAGGGGAAAGGAGGAAGTATGAGAGAATTAACATGGGGCTTGGGAGTGAAACACATTTCAAGGAAACTAAAAATTGTTCTATAAGTAGATACACATTCACCTCCTCTGGCAGACTGATGATTTCGGTCAGGGGAATAAATGTACATAGGGATGGAGGACATGCAGAGGGGAAAGGGACATCAAGCTCTCAATGCGCCACACAGGAGCCTTCCCTGTCTGCAAGTGAATCTTAGTGTGTCACTGAGACTAAAGGGTGCTTACCACGGAAGGCGATCTGTTCCTCATTTTGCTCAGATTGGAGCTTCTCCTCCAGTGTGGAGGAAGCAAGGAGAAAGACTAGACAATGGGGCTTGACCTGGGGCTACACACAAGCCACTGCACGTCCACACGAGGAAGCCAGGAAGCTGGGTGTATACCATTACACATGTCGTGGGCCACTCACCCATTCACTCAGAACTGATGCTGCTTTAAACTGGGTAAGGGATTCGTTAGTGACTTCATTTTTTAAAAAATCTAATCAATCAATCTCTCCCTCTCTGTCTCTCTCTTTTTCTCTCTCTCTCTCCCCTTAATTTCTCTGGATCTGAGTTGATGAAAAATTGTGTGACTTTGGCAGTTTGGGATCCCTGTTTACAATGTTGACCTGACTAAAACAAGAAATGAAAGTCTGGGAATTGTATGTTTTAAAAGCTTAGGAAACTGGGGAAATGTGAACAACAGCTAAATATTTGATAGTCAGGAACTGTTAATTTTGGGTGGATGATAATGATACTGTGGGTATATTTTTGTTTCTTTCTTTTAAGGGTCCTTATCTTTTTATGTACTCAAATATTTTCAAATAAAATTATAGTTTTGGATGTGCTTCAAAAAATCCCAGGGCTGGAACAGAGGGTGGTCAAAGCATACATGTAGCAAAACTGGCCTCATGGCCAACTTGACAACTGTTGGAGTTAGGGGAACACATAGAAACTCATTATTCTCTACACATAGGTATGTTTTTGAACCCTAGTATAACAAAAAGCTTTAAGCATCTTAAAAGCTAATATACAGCATTAATGTACTTGAGACATGAAAGAAAAGGTACTTCCTTGCCCAAGTTATCATCCTGGTTAAGAGGAGTTATGGAAACTCAAGACTGGTTCAAGCAGAAAGTATTCATTTTCTTCAGACAAGAACCATGCTGGGTTAGATCCCATTCCTGATAGAATGACTGTCCCTCACCATAGGCTAAATACCTGGTGGTTCATGCACATTAAAGTACCAGTCTCTGACTTCCTTTGAGCTTGAATGAGTAAAGAGGCTTCTAAGCAGCATGCTGGAGAAGCCTGTGTGACCTCAGTTAGGATAGAGTTGAGGGATTTTGTCCACAGTATTTATATGCAGGCAAGTGGGTGTGACTGGCCCCAAGGAAGAAAATGGAGCATGGTGAGCCCTAGAAAACAGCAGGAGGGGGAGTCCTGCAGAAACTACAAGGTTCCAGTGATAATGAGAAATCAAAGACTTTTCAGTGTTAAGGCGACAGACATGCTACTATAAATATACTGCAAACTACAGCATGGATTCTCTGCATAATTCTGGATCTGAATAAAGTCAAATAAAGAACTTGCCAACCATGGTCGAAAAAAGTGAGAAAAATCTGTGTATGGCCCAGTCCAGTAAGGTGAATGGAATCTTCATGGGTCACAGACAGGAAATATCCTTTACCTGTGATAATATCTTCAATGGCTCCGTCCTTTCCCTCATATACATGTCTGTTATCTTTAACTTGTCGCCTTCTTAACTCTGCAATTAACTCTTGCTGCTGCCTCTTTGACTTTTGGGAAGGAGACTGAGAAGAAAGAAGAGCAGAGATTAGCAGGGAGTTTAAGAAACTCTAAAATGTACCTGTGCTTTATATTATTTTAACAAGCGGCCTCTGCTGAAAATACATTCAGCACCATCTCGACATTCTCCTCAAATGCAGAATAACTCAGGAACCTTCTGGGAAAACAACAGAAACTCATGCAACAACACATAAAAACCCACCAGGCAGCAGTGGGAAAGCTGGATCTGAAAGCCACAGAAGCAGCTGACAATAACCACAGACTTCTTAAGACTTGGAGCAAAGGCCTGCCACACTTGATGATCATCACCTATGACACCACTCCATGAAGAGCTTCCTTCCAGTCCTCCAAGCAAAGCCCTCCAGGTGCCAAGGCAAGTCCCCGGTGGGCAGCACCATAGAGCCTCCCATAGATGCTAAGCCCAGAGCTGCTAAGTCCAGGCTTTAGGTTACCTGGTTTGGCCTCTATAAATTCAACTAAGATTTCTGTAAACATGGAAATGCTGTCCAAACATGCTCTGAGCTTGCTCCAGTGGTTACTGAATGAAGCTATGTTCCAAGCCCAGGAAATGGCCAGGATCCTGTGCAAACTGCTTGCTCCCCACTTCTACTGCCTGCCTCACCTGAGAACTTCTCCAGAGCCTGGCACTTCTTACCTTTGGGTCTTGCTGCTCCATCAGAGCTTCTTGCTCCAGGAGTTTCTCCATGAGAGCTTGTTCCTGCTTTTTCCTCAGTTCATTTTCTTCTTCTGCTTGCTACGCAAATCAAAAAAAGCCAGTAAGATAACATCAAAGGAAACAAGAGCAGTTAAGATTTTGAAAAACCCATTCTTCAAGAACCCATGATGAGCTGGGCATTGGAGCAAATGGAGGGGGAGAGGGATGCATTTCATGAGCACATCTCACTGACTGCAGGTCTCGCTGGCCACCTATCGCGCATCTTTGAAAACAGGCAGTAGAGATTCGCTTCAGCCAGAAGGCCTGTCCTCCCCCTCCACAGCTTGAGTCCCAGTGCCACAGACACCTGGTGGGGATCACTGACAGCTGTGCTCAGTGACTGTCTTGTGAGTTTCTTTTGTTTCTAGAATATGCCCGCCTAATTAACTTCTCCAAAAGCAAGATGTAAGATTCCTCTGCCCTTTGCCCACTCTTGGGGAGAAAATCGCCATTCCCTTGGGTTCTTCTTTCCTCACCAGAGTGACACTCTTGGACTCTCCCCACAGCTCACGCTTTGAGCCCTTTGGACACAGTTTCTTGAAGCCAGCCCCCTTGAACAGATTTCTGACTGTCAAGCTGTGAACTGATAAATTATCTAATTTAGGGAAGTTACCATCTCTCATGCCCGGCATGTATCAGTAATAAATTTTATATTTTGGTCTCTGGTGTTTTTGTGGTAGCTCTTCATTAATACTTAAGAAAGGAAAAAGGAGTTGATGTCCTAAACTCCCACTCTCTGTCCACACAGTGCCAGTATTCTCTGAATGCAGAGAAGCAGCAGGCAGCAGCTCGTAACCAACGAGTTCATCACAGCTCCCTTGCTTGGACATGGAGCCTATACTGTGTTCTTACCAAGGACACTGCCTCTGCTAGCAGCTGTTCTATCACTACTACTTTAAGTCATGCTAAAAAGAGATGGGTAAACACTTGACCTTTTGAGTAAAAGCCCCAAAGATGATTCTCCAAAGTCATCAGCTTTTACTGATATTAGAGAAATGCTCCCCCCATATTTTCAATGATTTTCAAGATTTTTCTCCAAACTGAATATAACCCTCTCACAGTCTTCTCTTCCACAGAACACTTCTCCTTGATCCACTGAGATCACCAGTGTTATACATAGAGAAACCCAGAGAATGCAGTTGGCCCTCTGTATTGGTGGATTCTACATCCATAAATTTATCTAAACATAGATCAAAAATATTCAGAAAAACTCCATCTGTACCACAGGCTTTTTTTGGTCCTTATTCCCTAAAAATACAGTATCACAAGTATTCACACAGCACTTACACTGTAGTAAGTATTACAAGCAATCTAGAGATGATTCAGCATACAGGAGGATGCACATAGGTTCCATGCAAATACTGCACCAGTTCATAGAAGGGACTTGAGCATCCTCAGATTCTGGAATCCGGAGTGGGGGGGAGGGTGTGCTAGAACCAGACCTGCAGACACTGAGGGACAGCTTTATAGACTGAAATGTTTCCTGAGTGGGCTAAAATTGTCTAACACCTTTCTTTATCATTCTTTCTCAAAAGACAAATTCTTTGAACACACAACTCTTTGAGCCGCATGCTTTTTCAAGATCATGGCCCTGGATTAGGTCCAAGACAGGCTCCTACTTAGAGAAAGGCTGTTACAGATCCAGATAAAGAAACAGAGACGATTCTTGACAATGCCATTCTTGGTGCACACCAGCACTGTGCTGGTCTAAAAGGTCTCACAGCTGGGCCAGGGTTAATGCAGCTCTCCCTGATTTCAGCCACAGAACTGGCTTCTGCCACAGGTTCCTTTATTTTACCCATTGAACAACTTGACAGGCTGGAGTTTTCGAAGCTCTTCACCCTTGCCTGTGTGGTCTTGGAGCATCTCATCTGCCCTGAGGCAATAGCCAAGAGCTTTTGCTTTCTGGCTGAGGCGCAGGCTCAGCTCTTGGCCTAAGCCCCCTTCCCCTCCCTGCCCCAGCAGTCATTTGTCTGCACAGCCACTGCTGTCCTCACTGAGCACCCAACCTTTGGCCCGCAGGGAGCAGGACGCCTCTGCAGGGCAGTCTGCACTGGGACACATCTGATTGAGGGCACCTGCCTGGGAAATGATGAGAAAGACTTACAGGACACCATCCTGCTTACCTTATAGGCTTTCACAAACCGGACAAAGACGGGAAAGAAGACAGAGGGTGGTGTTGTCTTGGGATTTTCTCCAAAATACTTCACCACATCATCAAAGGCATCCTGTAAAGAAGCAAATTTCTTCTGAGTGTAATTAATTCTAGCATTTGAACTGCAGGCACTGGGAGAGGGGACTACACAGGACAGAAGCAAAGCAGCAGTCGGAGACAGGGGCACCTATAGGCTCGGTCCACATGGCCTCTTATCTTCTCTCCCACAACTTCTCCCGTCGACCACGTCTATCCTCTTTCCCCTTATGTACACACTAAATAAAGCTTTGTTCCAAGGATTTCCTAAGGCCATGGCAGAAATCCTTAAAAGCGACAAGGTCAGAAGGAATCTTAGAAGTCTAACTCTAAATCCCAACTCTTTGCTTCATGTTCCTGATGATATCCTCACAAAGTGGACAATCTGTCTCTGCTTAAATTCTTTTGTGATACAAGACAGCCTCAAACCAGAGGCCAGTCTACTAGGTCTGTTCAGTCCCCAGCACTACAGTTCCCCAGCAGTGATGAAGCAGTTAACCCTGCTTTGCAGGTCTGCCTGTATCAGTGACGCCCAGTGTGCTGTAGGATTGTGAGGTCAAGATCTACAGAAACCTCACCCATGGGGAACACTGCTTGGCAAAGCACAGGCACACAAGTCACTTGAAGTCAAAATGGAACCCACACTGGAGGGAGTCCAGCAGTGCAAGGAAAGGGGAAGGACCAGAGAAGGACTCTAGAGGAGGGTAAAGACCCAAATTAGAAAAGGACAATGAAGAGGAGAGGTCAAAGAGCAGAAGGATATGGAAGAGAATTAAAATGTGATATGTGCATGCACCAATTCCCCATGGTGAATGTAATCATTATGTACTTCATGCATGTGAAAGAAAGAGAGAAAGAGAGAAAGAGAGAAAGAGAGAAAGAGAGAACAAAAGAGAGAAAGAGAGAAAGAGAGAGAGAGAGAGAGAGAGAGAGAGAGAGAGAGAGAAAGAAAGAAAGAAAGAAAGAAAGAAAGAAAGAAAGAAAGAAAGAAAGAAAGAAAAGGATAATGGGCAGGGCAAGGGTGCTTCCAAGGAAAACAATAGGAAGATACCCCTGCAATAATCATTAACTACATAACAAATTTATCTTCTGCAGGCAGAGCTATGAAGCACTTTTCCAGCTACCTGTGCAATCTTGGCATCATCCTGCAGCTTCTTCAGCTTCCCCTCATTGTGGAGGATGAAATCCTTCAGCAGCATGTTGTGGTCATGCATGGTATACTCCCTCTTGGTCAAGTCCATGCCCCTCTGCAGCTCTTTGACGTCTAGTAGAACGTTCTCAAGGGAGACTGGTGCACAGAAAGCAATGTCTCAGTGATCGTCTACACAGAATGTCAAAACCACACTGCACCTGGCTGTTAAGCCAAGTTCTCAGAGATTCTTAGGCTTAGTTGGAGCCCTAGGGCCTAGTTTCTAGTTCTCAGGGCAAAGATCCTTTAATATGAATAATTTAGAAAGTACAACTATTGAGCACTACAGTAAATTCTTTATATACACTAATTTGTTGCACTACTATCCCATTTTGCCAAAAAAGAAAAGTAGCATAAAGAGGTTCTGTAGCCTGGCTTCCCCATAGCTAGTAGATGGCAGAGAAGGGAGTTCAGGAAATAATGATAGAACGCAAATCCCCAGTTATACACAGCTATTCATTTCTCTCCCAGGAAGCAGCCTACTGGTTGGCCTATAGGCTCAGAAATGTCTGTGATAAGCACATCTTTCATTTTCTAGTCGTCTTTTGACTCTTGCATTTCTGTGGATTCCCAGAAGGGGGCAGCATTTTGCGCTGAATTTTAGTTGTATAGACCACTATGACTCAAAAGAACCTTGGACAACTTTCTACTCAACGCATTCTTACTTCAGAATGATTTGGCAGGAACCTTCCCATCTGCAGTATGGCCACTGGCCACAGCAGACACACCCCCAAGCCTCCCGAGGAAGCTTTCCAAGGGAGGTTGGTCCCACTTCTGGTTCTTTCATGGCTTAATTTAGCTCTGTACATGGATGAATCACAAAATAACTGTCCCTGAATCTTTCATTCCCAAATATTTCTGACAGTGTCAAGTACATAGGAGGCATTCAATAGTATTCACTGGACTAAGGAATGAAAGAACGCATGAGTAAAGGTGTGAAGAATCTAGCTAGGCCCACCTGGGAATGAACACAGAACACTTTGGCCCGAGAGCAGCCCACTGTCCACTTTCTTCCAAATGACACTTTTTGGGTCAAACAAAATATACATGTAACTACTGCCTAAGTAAGCCCCAATCCCTCAATGGGACCGTCCAGCCTGTTCTTTTATAGTCGAAAAATCATTTCCACCTGATTCTCGGTCTTTCTGACGTCTTTTGCAGCAATAGTGTCATTTCATTTATTTATTTGCCCATTCAGTTATTCCTACCATCCAGTCTGCCAGGAGTAAATGAATTATTTAAAAAAACACATTTTAAAATTGCAGAGGTTGCAATGAACATGCAAATTGTTACAATAAAACTTGATCACTCCTGTATGAGAGGGTATTGCACAGTGTTCTTCAGTAACAATGCAGAAGCAACAGCATTTACTCTTGCTGAGGAAGTAACAAAAAGACCTCACCCTAAAGATTCAGAAAGTCGAATGTAGGCCTTGGGATTCTAAATTTATAACCAACACTGGTTATCACAGTTCAAGATCACGACTGGAAAATCACCGCCTGTAACTCCAATATCGATTTACATATTCCCCGTTCCTTTTTCGAACTTAATGCTTTTTTGAAAGGACATGGCACATTAGATGCTACACACTATATCAAAAGCCAGAACACTAGGATTCCAGTCCTGTTTCTATCACTTTTTACCCACGTATCCTTGGATAGAAAATCTTTAAAAATGTCAACTCTATACCTATTATGTGGCTATTATTACCTTGTACATCCCAGCTATCTTTAGAGTCGCTGATGATTTGAAGAAAAAAGTATAAAATGCCACAGCAAAGTAGTAACCAAGAAGAACAGGTCATTTAGTGGTCAGGCAATGGCAAAAGGTTTAGAACTGCCACATCGAGCAACTGGGATAGCAAGAAATCAAGCTGAAAGTGTTTGGTGGGGGTAACTCTCAGATCCTATTTCATAAATGGCAACAGAACAAAAAGGGCAATGAATGCACAGGGAAGGTACACAGTCCTCAGGCCCTGGATCTTCACAGTGAACACACGGGGAGATCAGCCGCATGCTCACACTTCAGTTGCTCTTGGAAAGGGCAGCACCATCGCCAAGCATTCCAGCTCAGAGCTTCTGACTTCTCGGGCCTGCCTTTTAATGGTTCTGACGACTGTTTCTTTAAGCAGGGAATGGTCCTCTCATCATTAAAAGCATTAAATAGTTGAGAGTAATGTTAATAGCTGAAATCATGTACCTGCAGCAGCTTTTTCCACATAATGAAGCTCATTATAAAATAGGGACACTTGGTGATATTTTTCTTTTACAACATTTGATATATAGTGCAGCAACGTTTGCTTTCGGTCTGTTGACTTTGTATCTAAAAGCTGAAAACAAAAGGGGGGATGGGTTAGCTGCAAGAGTGAAGATGAGAGGAGAGCTGCCCACCAAGTGATTCCCCGCCAGGGTGAGTGACGTGAGGAGCTGAGTGCAATGGCCCAACGGGCTGGCAAAAAACAAAATTCCCAGGAGAGATTCAGACTGAGCATACCCTAGTGAGCCAGCCCACTGGTACTCAATGACTCCAGGACTTTCTCATCAATTGGGGTATATGCTAATGTTAGGGTTGACTCCAATCACCCAAGCATGGTTTGGACTTTCACCCTGCTTACACGAACTCCCCACTCCTGCATCTGCTATCCCACCTCCTGGGCTTATCAGTAAGATGACTCTAGCATTAGAGCCCCTCAAAATGAACAACTGGAGCAGAAGCAAAGTGGATGCCTCACACATACGCAGGTGCCCCTGACAGCACAGGGCTTCCACGCTGCTGTCTTTACACTGAACTCAGGATCACTCTTATTCCCTAGATCCTAATGATCCCAAGTAGAGTTGTCACTCATGGCTGCATGTTCTGCCTCTGCGGATTCAACCACAACTATCAATGAACCATTTACATTGCATTGAGTAGTCCAGAGAGGATTTAAAGGCAAGAATCGGTTGTATCGCATGCATACAGGGGACTTGAGCACCCAATGATTTTAGCATGCCTGGGGTGTGGTGGAACCAGTCCTCCACAGACACAGAGGGACAAGTATATGTTGAATTCACCATGATCTCAGGGGGAGGCAGAACAGTGACTGGCTGGATACTTAATTATATAACTGTGTCTCTCCCAGTCTGGGGGCTCAGCCCATCCCCTCATTTCTCACAGGAAAGCCATATTAGGCCTGCACAGACTGGACAGAGTTCCACAAAGAATTTTCTCTTGTCCCGTTTATGTAGATCGAGTGACTTTGAAAAAGACATCACCTGTGTTTGTGCAGGAAAGAAAAGATTTAAAAGAAATACAGCAAAAGAAACCACCAGCAGGGTCAGAAGACGACCCACAGAGTGGAAAAAAATTTTTGCCAGTCATTCCTCAGACAATAGACTAATATCTAGAATACATAAAGAACTCAAAAAGAAAAAAAGTCTCCCCAAATTCAATAATCCAATACAAAAATGGGCATCTGAGATGAATATACAATTCTCAGATGAGGAAGTACAAACAGCAAATAAACAAATTAAAAAATGTCTGACAGCACTGGTCATTCAACAGATGCAAATTAAAACAATGCTGAGATTCCATCTCACTCCAGAAAGAATGGTTATCATTAAGAAATCAACCAATAACATATGCTGGAAGGGCTATGGGGAAAACTGCTGTTGGTGTGACTGTATACTGGTATAACCACTGTGGAAATCAGTGTGGAGATTCCTCAAAAAACTAACACTAGAGGTTCCATTTGATCCAGCTATTCCCCTTCTTGGCAGCTTCCTAAAAGAATTAAAGCATCGTAACACAGTGATATATGCACACCCATGCCTACAGCAGCACAGTGTGTAATAGCTAACTCTTGGAAACAGCCCAAAATGTTCATCAACTGATGAATGGATAAAGATGTTTTTCTGTTTAATACAGTGGAGTACTACTCAGCCATAAAAAGGAAAAACTTAAGACATTTCTAGGTAAACAGATACACCTTGAGATCATACTTTTTTTTTTTTTTTGGTACCGGGGATTGAACTAGCAATCTTGCACTTGCCAGGCATACGCTTATGACACAGAGCTAAATCCCCAGCCCTGAGACCACACTCTTTAAGTAAAATAAATCAGACACACATGTGTAAATACCATACTGTTTCTCTTGTGAGAAACCAAAAGTGTAAATAAGGATCAAAATGTGTAATAGATACATTGAAATAGGAAGAAAATGTTCAAATGGGAAGGGGAACTAGGGAGGGGAAAAGGAAAAGGAAGGAAGAGAAAAGAAAACAAAATAAGAAAAGAAGGAAAAAATGGAAACAAAGCTTTTGTAAATAAGGAGGGGAAAATGAGATTGAAGAGAGGGGAGGGGAATGAGAAATAACAAAGAATCAAGATCTATCATGTACAGGTACAAATTCCCTATGATGAATGTGATCATTATACGTATCTAAAACGTACCAATAAATCTGATTTAAAAAGCTCCCCCAAAATAGAAAATACAGAAAAGTATAAAAATTTTTGAAAAAAATCCCTAATTCCATCTATTCTATTAACCACTTACCAGTCCAATTATTTAAATACAGGATGACCAAAAATTGAATATTTTTCATTAGTTTTTATAATATAACAGGAAATATAAAAACAACAATTTTATCAAACTTATTCAACAGAAGAATCAACTGGTTCAAATGACACCTGCCCAGGGAACACGTGGGATAGTCAGTAGAGAAACAAATGCACTGCCCAGGTGATGCTTCGGGGAAACCGTTACATGATGAATATCTTAGTCCATCTCCATTCAGTCTGTTTTCCCCCATATTTTATTTAGCTGATATTAGATCATACCTGTCATTTAGACTTTGCTTTCTCTTCTAAACATGAAATTATCCATTTCTCTGAAAACTCTTCACAAGCATTTTAGCAGTATTTAAACAATAAGCTCATTATTTCTGGCTTTGAGGTTGTTAGTTTTTTGGTTTTATTGAGACAAGGTCTCAGTATGTGTACTTCAGGCTGCCCTGATCTCACCATGTACCCCAGAATGGCCTTATACTTGCAGGTGATCCCCCTGCCTCAGTTTCCTGAGTAATGGGATTACAGGCATGGACCACCACAATGGGTGAGGTCATTGTATTAACTATAGTTCCAACATAATCATTTCCCACAACAATGGCCTGCTAGATTACTAATTATTTGTAATCAAAGATTAAATACAACATTCCTAATTCAGACTCCTGAGGAAAGCATCCTAGAAGTAGAAATATAGGGAAAGGGTATGAATATTTTTAAAGTTTCAAATCCTTACGGGCCAAGGGTGCTCCAGAAAATTTATACAAATTGCTCTTATCACTAACAGAGAATCTTCATTAAAACAGCCACCCTCCACCCCAACAGCCAACTCCCCTGCTCTGGGACTTAATCCCTGCTGCTGTCGGTCATCCACAGAGCTCTCAAAATCCTTCTAATTCACTCACCAGATCTAAACTCTGAAGTTTAAATCCATAAACGGCTCCTCGTTTACTGCTATTCATATAGTTTCCAAGAGCCAGGATGATCTGTAAAAGAGAGAGAGAAGCCCGTCAGGACGGCTCCCCGGGCATGGATGGCAGCTGACACTCACCTCTCTACGTATGTCAACAAGGAAAGTTTCACTTGCCTCCAGAATTTTCTTGAGCTTTTGGGATGACTTTATAGAGACAGATGCTGCTATAATTGCGTGCAGTTGCTAGATTCCAATCAAAGGAAGGAAGGCGGGGGGGAAAAAAAAGACATGTTAAATATGGGAAACTAATTGGAAACTAAAAACTAACAAAGAATAACAGGCCTGCATTTAGATCCTGAAGTCTTAATGATGAGATTTTATTTTCCCAAGCCTAACAAATTGAGTTGTGCAACCAAGACTTAGGTAACCACATCATCAAATCCAAGCTCTTCTCTCAAACTCTTCACAGTAACAAGTAACATAGGAACTTGTTTATCCCAAAATTTGCCACAATGAAAAACCACCAAGACTTGAGTTAGGATTCAACAGCCTCTTCTGGCAGTGCTCAGTCCCCTGGCCATGAATTCTCACCTTACACAACATAATTTATGCTTTCAAATAAACGGAGCTGCCCAAGAAAGCAGGAGGCCACATGGAGGTAAAGGGACACAATACCCTCTAGAAGTTCTCAGGACAAATACTGAACAGATGTGTTCAATAAGTGCTAACTGCCTGCTTAGCGTAAGCAGTAACTAACACGCTGACTTAGAAACAGAGCTGCGAACTGAAATGTTTAGCAGATTAACACAAGCAATGAGACATAGTTTGCTATTATTTGCACATCACCACTGCCTACTACAACAAACTTCCAAGAGAACTGCCGAATTTAAAGCTTCCAATGAAAGCATGAAGACCTGGTTTCCCGAAATGAAAGTCACATTTTCAGTCATGCTGACTCAGCTAGAGGATTACTATCTTCAGGAAATGACCAAGCTTGAGAAAATGGTTTTCCTCATCCTCTCTACAGAAGTATCTTCAGAAATCCAGCAGATTTTGGATACAGAAAATGGCATTTTCTTGGGAGAATAGCAAGGGAATAGGAAAATTCACTAGTTTTCAATTTATTTTGCAGACACTATGTGAAAAAGATAGCTGAAATAAAAATAAAACCTAGAAAGTTCTTAGACACAACCTTTAGGGCCCATTACACTGAATGCCATTGTGGGAGTTTTTTTAATGCATAACATCATCTTTGGACCCCTCCCCTGCCAGAGCTGGTCACTCACAGGAGTCAGCATCTGAATGCTTTCAGCAAAGTTCCCAATGAAGGCCATGATGGTCATCTTCTGCATGAGCCTCTCGATCTTACTGAACTGCATCATGAACCGGTCTTCATCCGACAAGTTCTCCAGGGGTTTCCTTTCCCGCTCATAGAGCCGAAGTACTTTCACCTCATTTTCAGTTGGCAAGAACCTCATCAAGCATTCTACAAAGTCTACAGGCAGAGTCTTCAGGTCAAATCTAAAGACAATGTGGACAAGTCAGCGTCAGAAAACCTACCTTCTGATCACTCCCATCCCACCCAGCTCATCTGATGCCAGGTCAAATCGCTGTGGGTTCCCCCGGCTGGCCTGGGCGCCTCCACCCTGGGAGGAGCACTGGGACCCCGTGCTGGGTCCTGACTAAGCAGCAGGAACCCTGATTAGCCCTTCCTGGAAACCTGGGCCCTACTGCAGCTGCACCCCTTGGTTTTCAGTACTACTATCTTACAGTTTTGGGGCAGCTCTGAACCTCAAGTCAAGAGTAAATCACAATAGGAGAAAGCAGAAGAAAGGATGAAACATCTAATGGTTAAATGGTTCACAAATGGTTTTTAGCCACTGGGAAGTACTTCTGATTAAGGACTTTATACTGTACACACAATTACAGAAGATACGGTAACTTCTATAAAATATTCAATTAAACCAAGTCACAGATTGTTATTTCTTTGGAAAGAAATTTATCCAAATGCTTGTACTATATTGATGATTTGGGGTAGGTACATACATTCCTCGAAGGAATATCAGGTTTCTGTGAGTGTACGCTCTATTAAAACAAATAAAGCAGTTGCTATAACATTTGTTTTATGTTCTGGATAATCTCTGGCAAAATAATGGAATTATATTTAAATTACAGCAAACAAGGTATGTCAAGATTAACATCTTGCTGTCACCTTGAACCACTGGTGGCACAAACACAACTCTCCCATCGGGCAGCGTGGACCACTGGTGGTAGAAATGGTAATACACAGGACATTTATGCATGCACCACTGGTGGTCCAAGCTGTCTAGCAGTGCAACATATGAATTATGCCTGTTGGGAATGTGTTAAAAACCAGACTGCTTATCACGTTTCAATATACGGTCAGAATGAACAGTAGGAGGCGCTATACTATTAGATTATGAGCCAAGCCAAAGACAAAATCAGAGCAAATTATCTCTTAGGGTCATGAATTCCTGAATGACTCTATAATCATAGTTTACAAAATTCTAATTTATGAAGAAGGATTTTTTAAAACATTTAATAACATCCTTATCGCCATGTCCACAAGAACAGGAGAAAAAATTTTTTACAAGAGAAATAAAAATCAATGCTTTCTTTAGAGACCAAAAATTTAAAAACAGGGCCAGGTGTTTAGCTCAGCAGCACAAGCACCTGTCTGGCAAGTGCAAGGTCATGCGTTCGACCACCAGTACTCTTCAAAAAAAAAGAAAAAGAAAAAGAAAAAAACAAATGAACTTTGTTTAAAATGTCCTGGAAGCCGGGCATGGTGGCACATTCCTGTAATCCCAGCACTCGGGAGGCTAAGGCAGAAGGATTGTTGCAAGTTTGAAACAAGCCTGGGCTCCTAAGTGGGCTCAAGGCCAACCTGAACTACATAGCGAGACCCTGTCTCAAAAAGACAAAAAATAAAAATAAAATAAAATAAAATAAAATGTCCTGGAAGTACTAAGAGCAACAGTACTCACATTTCCTATTGTTATGAATTAAAATATGCATCTGTATTATATTTGCATCTGGCATTGAACTGTATCATTCCACAAATGCCATCAAATTTGTATTCAATAAATCTGAATAAAATCTACATACTCCAGAGAGAACTAAAATTTCTCCCTTTTCTTAACATCTGCCACTCTAAGCTCAACTTTCCTTTATATAAGCATTGCTGCATGACTATATAAAAGAGCAGACCAGGACAAAAAATGATGTCACGATCCAGATGTTATTCTTCCAAAATGATTAATTACTCCTTCAAATGTAGCCCTATAGCAGTAACATCCGTACACTTCTTCAATGTTGGCATCTGACTCAACTCTGAAACGGCACACACATAATAAAGGGAATCTCTGAAGAATGTCATCTTATACTTCACATCTTGTCCCACTATTAAATTATTTCTGTTATCTACTACTTCACAGTTTTCTTATTTTCAGTATTAGCCTAAATTTACTGCAATATAAGTCTCCAGAATACCCTGAACTTACACATGAATAGCTTTACATATCTCGTCAGCAGTCTTTCCAGCTTTCCTTAAAGTTATGGCAAGATTTTTGGCCCTATTTGCTTCTAGTAATGTCACTTTGTTTGATCCTTTCTGGGTCATCTTCTGCTTGCTTGAAGAAAGATCAATGGCAGGACCTTGGGCTTTTGTCTTGAATATTTCCTCAAATTCATCCACATTTAAATCCTGGGGTGGAGAGGAATAACATTACAAACTGTATTACACTTAAAAATTAGGTCATAAATCCACCATTTAGGCAGTTTAAGAAAAGCCTTTTTCTATTACATACTTACAAAATTAGCCACTCATGTTAATTTTTTTCTGTTTTTGTCAGAGTGTAACTATCAACACACAGACCAAAGGGAATTTCCAAAGTATACTACTGATTCCAATCAAACAATTCAATTGCCTCCAATAATCAGCTGTATAGACAGCTGCCATCCTAAGACTATTAAACGAGGCAGCAAGAGAACTGAGTCCTTAACCAACATTGTTCAAAAAAAGGATTTTATGTCCTTTATAAACGATGACATTGTCAGACACATATTTTGTGGCATATGCTGAAGATACCCAAAACTATACTATTTTAATCTTTTAAACAGTTTTAGATTTGCCTTATAAAAAGTGCCCAATTTCATCCTCTAAAGGTACAAATCTATTAATTTGGTACTTAAACCACTAGCACTTCATTAGTGAAATCTAACAGAGCACCCATTTTGACTTTGCTGCACAGAAAGATCAACCCCCTAGTTAGGAACCCATGGGAACAATACCTCCAAAATTTGCTCATCATCAATTTCATTGAAGACTGTGCCATTGATCTGATTGGGCTTTAGAGCAACCCAGTTAAACACCGGCATTCTGAACTTTGTCTTGATTGGCTTTTTAATTTTCACAGCTAAAGATATCAAAGACAATGAAATTAAGATCCCTCTAAGACACCATAACCTTCAAAAACAACCAGACAACAGTTCTTGCAGGTGACACTTTAACACTGGAGGAAGGCGGACAAGAGGCACCCAAGTGTGTTTCAACACAGACGTCACACCAGAGCCATTTGGGGTCCTCATTTGGTTGTCTGACACACCTTTATGTTAAAAGCTGAGGGCCAGGAGTTTTGTTCTTTTTGTTCTGTTATTCAGGCAACTGGATTGCTCTTTCATAGTTACCATATTGATACAACACTTAAGACAAAAAGTTGGAGAGCAAAAATTATTTTGGGGGAGCAAAAAATTTTAACTAACGTTATGGGACAGCAGACAGACCAAATAATATCAAATGTTGACCCACTAAGCTCTTGATTTTAGAACACATTTACAAATAAATCTTAACAAATAATGAGAGATTATAGACAGTGTCTAAGTCACCAGGAATGGAACATCAAGAAAGGTACTATCTGGCCAGGGCAATACATTCTTGTGGGTAACTTCAATAATAGAGATTATACTGGCTGCAAAGTTATTTCAAATAGACCAGGGGTCATGAATGTCTTTATCAGAGAATGGTAAAGATAGAAGGGGTGCTCAGAAATCAAGAAACTGGACTGCTTCTCAGGAATGCTTGCAGTCCCTTCTTCCTTTTCTTAGAAAGCAAGTGATCCCCAAGAATCATCTGTGTTCAACTAGGAGGTGTCACTGAACCCAGTAAAAACACCAGAAACCTCTTAATAGAGAGGGCACCATGTTTTAGGAGCCCAGTGGAATGCCAGCTCCTCTCATTTTCAGGGAAGGGGCTAAAAAAAGTAAGTTATTTCAAATTCTATGTATTTTCATATCATAAATAAGTTGTTCCAAATCATTTAACTATCCACATTCACTTTCACCAGCCTATACCATGTAGCCCATTACTTCCCATCAGTAGCAAGGGAGGGAGAAGAAACCGAGCCCTTTAACTCAGAACAAAATAAAAGCTACATACACCTGAGCTCTTACCTGGTTGGCTGCCTGCCTGCCTACCTGCCTCAGTGGAATTTATTAACAGATGGTGCGTCTCATTCCTCCAGAGTTACAAAGGCCATAGAAAGAGCAGGAATGTCATCTGATAAATCCACACAAGAGCATGCAGGAACACAGAGAGACACAGCTTTTTCCAAAGCAGACTTTTTACCACTTCACCCCTACTACCAACACTCAGGCTCCCTCATTGTCCACCTTTTTTGTGCTGTGCCATGCAGGAAAACCAATGTCCTCTGTGGGACAAAGGAAGAGACTCCTACTCTAGTCTGGCACTCACAGTCTGGCATGGCAATGCGCAAGCGAGTGTGGAGGGGGCGATCTGGGGGGGCCTTTTACTCTGAGGTGACACAGGCTGATGCCATTTGCATCCGTCTCCTCTCCACGTACTCTGCAGGTGCGGGATGCTCACTGCAAGTTCTCCCACTGGCAGCTAACCCTCGTCTAAGAGTAGGAATACCACGTCAGAACACAGGCAAGAAAGCTCTCCTTGGGAAGAGTTTTCCTGACTGGAGTGTGGGGGTGGGAAGAACAGGAAGGTCATCAGGTGACCGTGACATACACTGCATTTCCAGGGCCTAGGCTAGAGAGAGTCTCCAGATGGTGGGGCTCTACCTGGTAAGCCACAGACCAGTGGGGGACTCTGGGGCAGGGGAACCAAGCAGCTTCCTTTGTTTTCCTTGTTTCCTTAAAATAAATCTAAAATCCTTTTAGACATAAATGCCTTAGATCCAAGTATGAAAACTAAACAAAAAAGAAAGGCACATTCCTTCCTTAGAGGACAGGGACTATGGTATATGAAGCCAGGGTGCTTGCCTATAAGAGGATTCTCTTCTGCAGGTTCCATTAAAACATGGGCACACCTGGGATAACAGCCCACACCCAGACTCTCCACAGACACAGCGTCAAAATGCAATGGATCAAAGTAGGATGGAGTGAAAAGATGTCAAAGCACAATGTGACCAACAGGAACACATGGCAGATATTCAACACATTCAGTGAGGAGCGACCTACAGAAAAGCTTGATTGGCCCATCTTTTGTGGAAGCAGAAAGAACAGAGAAAATATAAAAAAAAAAATTAGATATGGTTAGAGTCAAGTGGCTCAGCGGTTCACACACTCTTAGCATAGAATTTCATGCTTCTTGGACACATTTCACAAGGCAGCACAGAGCCAAAAGTTCATTTCCATTCAGGCCTGCCTTGAAGATTCACTTTACCTTATTATTTTTTTAATCCTGTTTAGAAGAGGGAAAGAAAAAGTGTATTTCATTGTAATGGTTCCAAATAGCCCATAGTCAACTGTGGTTAAGTATTCCATAGGATTTAAACACTTTCTCAGGAAAAAAATAACTAGCAAAAGTCCAAGTGCTTACTGGACCAGTGAAGGTCCTCACTGAGAGAACCAAACCACATCTTCCCAAAGACACAGACAAGGTCACGGCCTGCCCAGTATCCCTAGTGACCTACCTTGGGAAAAGGAGTCAAATCCTTCTAGCATAGATTTGAGGAAGTAAGTCCGATGCTTCAAATGCAAACTTTATACCACTAATATTTTCTTTATAAAGTACAAAAAAAAAAAAAAAATAGACACCCTTTTTTCTAGAAATAAACTATGGGCATTTCCTCCTGGTATTCTATCTAAGAATATACTTGCTCTTTGCCCACTAGAGATAAGCGATTCTGTCACTTGTGAATCCAGAACCACAGTAACATCAAGGGATTCTGACTTCTCAGGGGCTATGGGTACATCAGCTCAGTCTTTAGATACTTCTGAGAAATTCTACTGGTTCTGTGTGGTCTATTGCAGCATGGGAGTGGGGCGAGAAAAGAAAGGAAGGGGGAAGGAGGGAGAAAGACAGAAAACAGCTCATAAAATCAGCTTCAATCACTAAATACTGAAAGCCAAATTAAGGACAAGCAGTAACACAGTTAAAGGCCTTGTAGAAAATATATGATCCCAAGCTATCAAAGACGCATAAGGATGCTGGAATTCTCATGTCTTCTAAGACAAGATGTCTCTTATAATCATTTAATGGACACTTAGGGGATTAAAGAGTTTTTTTAATCTCATCTGCTGTCTTTCAAATTGCACATGACACCATGGGGAAGACTTCCAAACATGGCGACCCTGAAGCCATCAGTCATCAGCTAAGCACAGACTGTGACACCTTAACAGAAGGCAGTTGAGAGAATCAACAAGCTTTAGAAATTAAAAATAGCAAGAACCCATGTGGTGGGGGCAAGATCGAGAGAGGAGGAAAGAGGAGAGGGAAGGGGAAGGGAAAGACGAAAGGGACAGGGAAAAGGAAAGGAGAAGGGAAAGACAGGACAGACCAGACAGGATATGCCCTTGAGAAGGAAGCCCTAGCCTGCAAGCCTCAGCCTCCTGCCCTTTCCCTGCCAGGGTGGTCCCGCGTCCCATTAGACCTCAGGTGAATGGAAGGAGATGCCAAGTCACACATGAGCTTTTGCCAGGGAGAAAGGAAGCAGCTTCAAATGAGACGACACGGCAGGCACATCTCACAGGAAGCACGCCTCAGGGGCTGCAAGGAAAGCCCAACCGGTGAGCACAGGTGCACAAAGCAGTTATGGCTCCCGTACTTGGTGACTGAGAAGAGCCCAGTGAAGGAAGATCCCAGGGCTTGCTAGGAGGTTTATTTACATTCCATAATCCAACGGTTCCATGATGACTTCCCAGAACTTTTTTCTTCAGAAATAATAAAAGTTCTCGAAGGAAGTGTGGTAGGTAGGAAGACCTTGACAGGCAGAAATAAGCCACTAACTAATGACAAACATCACTTTAAAGAGGCAGTTTACTTGGATCCTTGTCAGTTTTATAGAAATCTTGGCAGAATGAATCTGTTACAGGGAGCTTTCAGATGTCCTAAAGGGAGCTGGTCAGTAGGATGAGTTAGTCTGGGACCTTGAAGGGATGAGGACCAGAAAATCTTCACAGCTAAGACTGTCCCTTAGACTCCGGCGAACAGGCTCTGAAAATGGCAGCCTCAGAAGTGGAGGCCATCAGAGTGGCAGTCCAGAGTAAATAAGAGAATACACAAACAGACTGAAGTGCATGGGAAAGCAAATTACTCAGTAACACAGAGATAGCAACCGCAGAGCAATTCCTAATGCCCAGGAAATACTCCGTGACTGAGAAATGGCTTGGAGCATTATACAAAAGGGTAAAAATTCATTTCTGAAAGTCAAGAATAAGAACTTAATATTCCAAGGAATTAGAGCAACTTTCCTCTCTCTTGCCCACCTATCTCCTGTTAACAGAAGGCCCACATGAATTATTTGGAAGGCTTTTACGGCAGGGATATATTGCTCTTGGCAGCACTTTCCACTGACGCTTCCACTGTTCTTAAATGCTCAGAAGTTGTGCCTGGAAGTCTGTATCAATAAATACACATGAAGGTACTTTCGCCTTTTCGAGACAACATTTCAAATATATTTAAAAAAAAAAAGAAAGAAACAGCCAGATGCACTCAATGTCTGTGCTTAACCTAGCACTCTGATCATCACAGGTGTCTAGGAAACATCTGCTGACAAAAATCAACTTGCATTTTAGCAAGGTAACATACAAGTACCCACTCCCCAAGCTGGTTATAAACTCCACACACTGCAAACCTGCCAACAGGTACTAACAAAAAAAGCTACCTTGGCACTTTACTTTTCTAGCTGGGGTCAGTGCAAGGCAGAAGATGAGGTGAGTGTTCAGAAGCTCTTATTAGTGACAGTGTGACAAAGTATAGCAGAGGACAGTGCTCTGATGCGTGACTATCCCAGCACTGCCTACATGTACACGATACTCCTATACTAAGAGATATGTCACTGTGAAAAACCTGGTGTGTGGAAGAGTGGCTTTAACTCTCTGGAGACAAGAAAAATGACTATTTTTCACATGAGCATCTCAGTTTTCCATGCTCTTACCTGCTAATCCTGAGTTGAAAACCACTGTGGGTGAAGACATCCCGGGCAGCGGGGGTGCAGAGGGAGGGGGTGGCGGCAGAGGAGGAGCTGGCACTGTCTCAGCTGCAGGTCCCGGGAGAGGAGGAGGAGGAGGTGGAGGAGGAGGGGGTGGAGGAGGGGGCGGGGGAGGGGGAGGCGGGGGCATGGGTGGTGTAACTGGACCATTTTGCGCTAAAGAAGAAAACAAATTGACACTGAAAATAGAGGTATGGTGCTGCAGCATGTCACATACAAAATACTTGAAAGGATTGCTTTCAAAATCATAAAATTCCAGCTGACAAATAGGGGAAATAATGTAACACACTGACTTGAATATTTACAACCTTAATCTCAAAATGTAAACAGTTCTTCAAATCAGTAAGTACAAGAACACGGTACCATAAGCAGACAAAGGACATAAACAATTAGTAAAAGAAGAAATACAGATGTCCCGATCCTGCCTTAGTTCTCTTCCCAAGGCTTCTTACCTGCCTCAGATGTGTCTGAAGACAGAGGTAGTGGCGGAGGAGGTGGGGGCAAGGGTCCTGAAGTGGTGGTCCCGGTAGCTGATCCCGCATAGTTACCCACTATTGCTTCTGACCCTGTGGCCAATGTACCAGAAGCCATGACTGGCAGTATGGCGATGTCCCCATCCCCTTTCTTCTGAATTTTAATGGTCCCTTGTTTCTCCAGTTCATGAATCTTTTTTTCCAGGGTAGACTGTCTTTGAATGGCTTCTTCTTTTTCTTTGACCATTTTTCTTAATGTGTGAACTTGGGTATTTGCATCTTTGTAGATTTCCTGGAAAACAGTCCACAGTTAAGAGTTTATCTTCATCTGACATACATACTTCTGACCATCAGACTGATAGACTAAGGATAAAGGTGATGACTTCAAAGGAGAAAAAGGATACGGATATAAATAGGAATTTTATAAAACTCAGCCAGAATCTATAAAGTCCCGGAAATTATTAATTATAATAGCAATGCATGTAATATATCCTAGTTATTGTTACTGTTAATAAAAGTCCTTTCCATTTACTAAACGCTGCTAACTCAATGTTCCCTGCAGATGGAAAGGAACAGAGCAGAAATGACTTTTCTTCCCAAAAGCTGACTTTGAAATATCCTGAGGGTGTTCTGGTGGTACAGCATGTTTTCCTTGCACTTATTTTAAAATTCATTTGTAACTCCTAGATACACATATCAGCTAACAATAGACAAAGGAACTCTAAATCAGACTTGGATAGAAAACAGACAAGGATTAAAAAATCTGCAGAGCAAGGAATAACCTATTCATGAGTAACCAGGGACTGACTGTGCTTGAATGGATTTCTCTGGCCCTCGTACTGTCCCTTGACCAAGTTCAGGACAGCAACTGTTCTAACATTTTCCCCTTGGTAATGCAGTTAACAAAACAGGACAAAGCTTTTCTCCACTAATTACTTATTTCTGTCTAGCTTTTTAACAGAGAACAACGAAATTACAATTTTCAATTCAAATGCTGCCCTGGTTCCTTTATGAGGTGCCCACGGAGGTTTCAGTGAAAGCACTTTCATGGACCTGAACTTACTTGCTGGGCCTTGTGCACGTGATCTCTCACCACAAACCCCCGGCAGGCAGGGAAACATTCTTCACACCCTGTCTATTATTAATAATCTGAGACTCTGAACTTGAATTGAGTCCATATGCTACAACTGTGTCTCGATGGTGTGCCAGAAAATAAATTTCCTAGAGTTAACTGGAGGATGTGTCAGAATATCAAGCAACACATGCAGACATGATAACCATCACATAAAATCTGCCATTGCACTAATGGGGGTGTAAAGGCACACCATTTGCCTGAAAACCCTCCAGGCATGTTGGTGTTTTTATGTTCTGCACAATTCCAAGCACATGGCTGGCACTCCATAAATACCTGACATGGAAGGTAAAACAACACTAAGGCCAAATAAAATAATGAGGATTATCTGATAATAAAATGGATTGGTTTGGCTTTGCATTTTTTTTTTTTTTGGTGAATGCCATTAGGTCTAGTCCATGTTGTAATTTCAGTTTCCACAGCAACCACCAAATCTGGTTTTGAGTAGAAGCAAAGCAAAGAAATACAATGAAAACCAAATCCCAATAAAAATAAATAATTGGCATGAATTAAATCCATACTGTGTTTTTATTTCCAACAAAATGGGTGACCCACAGAATCAAATCAGCCTCCTCCAGATGAGAAAACACTGCTGCTCCCAAAATCTGTGATAAGGAAATACTGAGCTCTAGTATTTGATTATATATATGTATATATATATATATATAATCAAATATAAATAAGTTGAGATATAAATAAGTATATATATATATATATATATATATATATATATATATATATCTCAACTATATACTTTTCACTTGAGTTCACCTTTGAAATGATTCCAGTAAATACACTGCACCAATTCATTCCTCTGAAATAAATGTATTCCACATTTACAGAGGCTAAAGACGGAGCACACACCCTGCCATGCCTGTCTGGGTGGCTGCCATCCTCACACTTACTCGGACAACATCCAGTTCCTTGTTCCTCTGCATGAGCTGCTTCTCCAGTTCCACAATTTTGGACATGGCTTCATTCTCTGTATCTTGAAGCTTCTCAGATAACTATAAAATTTTGAAAAGGAAACTGTGTCATAACACAGAAACATTCTGATCAAGTCCTTGGTCCACAGAAAACGGAGATGCAAGATCATTAGGGGCCTGCAGGAACCCCTGTATATGTTCTACAAGTTGTTTTCCGGAAATATTAATGTGGTTCTGAATACATATCTATTTCTACCAGGGTCTGCTGATTCTATTACTAACCATACACCAACAAGGTCACAGGAGTGCTTATAAAGGGAAGGGTTTTGGTTCACCAGTTTATTCAGAGATGTTCATTTAAGACTGATGCTAAGTGGTAAAGGAAATGAAGCACAAGAAGTACTCTAAACGAAAATGTAGGGAAAGCACATGGGCTGTTCAAAGAGAAAAGTAATATTCCTCCAAATAGAAACAGTATGGCTTATACAGTATGCTCCCCCAAAGCTTTCTGTGCTCCTAGGTGGGGCTTTGGGGAATGATTGCATCATCGGTGTTCATACTGGATTAGCCCACTCACTGGTTTAGCATAGTCACAGGTGAGGATGATGGACTACAGGGAAGGCTCACCATAAGTGTGCTACGCCAACCAAGAGGCTTATACCCCAGATGGAATAAAAAGGAAAAAAAGGAAGTCTCGCTGTTTCCTGCTTGCCTGCCAGTGACTGTTTCTCCTCTGCCAAGCTGTCCTGCCTTGGATCCAGTCAGCTATGGACTGAAACCTCTACAAACTGTGAGCTAAAATAAACCTTTCCTCCTTTAATTTTTGAGTATTGGGTACTTTTTCCCAGCAACGAGAAAGTAACTAAGACAGAGACAATTCATTTCACAAACAAGGAAAGTTTCAATCCATGAAACGAATTGGGTTTTTCTGCTTATTCTTTCAACATTGAAATACTTCTTTAATGAATGGACAACCTTCCAAAAGTCTTCAGACTCATATTTGAGTTGAGGTATGGCAAGAAATATCTCTCAAAGAAAACTGAGTCCCTGTCCTGATACAAAGTTGACATTATAGAGGATATTTGGAAAACTCCCTGGTTTCCTCAAAAATGTCTACTGTTGAGTCTAAGAGAGTTTTGTAATTATAAAAGAGGAATGCTATGAAACATATCTCAGGGACAGTAGTTAACAATATCCACAGGTGTCTGTTTTGAGAGGTAATGGCCTACATTCAGAAAATACGTACTCATCTCAGGTCAAGTTCTCATACTTCACTTTGCTCTAGGTAATATCAATTCCCTCTAGGTAATGCTAATCGTCCCACTTTTCTGTGTCTGTAACTAGGATCACCAGAACCTCTTTAGAGAGGTTGCAGTTCATGCCTAGACTTTTTTACTACCATAAAAGCTAATACTAATTACGCTTTGCAACCAGTTGAAATGTAAGCTACTTTTCTCTTTCTGAGTTATAGTTACATGAGAGATGTTTTCTTCCAGTTCTTCCACCCTCTCTAAAGCTGCATTCTTGGTTTCTGCATCTTCCAGCAGTGCTCCTACATCAAACACGTTGTCCAGGTAAGCCTGAATCTGTACTTGCAGCTTGTCGCTTTCTGTGTGTTTCAGCTTCTAAAAATCAGAATTATAGATAAGGCAGTGTTAATTTATCTGTGGGAACAGAATATAGTTACCCAACAGTCTATAAGTTTTGTTTGTTCCAAACACTCCAGCTTTTCCAAGAAGGTTTAACATGATGTCCAATTTTTTGGCTTCCCTGGCCTCACTGAGTGAAGAATTATCCTGGGCCATATATAAAGTGAATAATACAATTAATGTATATATGCAGCAAAACTTCCTTTATGTTTGAACTTATTAGACTGTTTTATAAAAACACAAACTGATCATTAAATAATTAACCATTAAATAAGAAAGCTCACATGTCTGCTTAGTAAATGTCTATCTTCACAGACACATGTACGCAGGTTGTAATACTAATTACTGCATTTTACTCCCCAAGTCATACAAGCACATGAAACATGTGATACACATGTGTTTCCATTTGCCAGGCTGAGTAGGGTCCAGTTATACTACAATCTAAAACATTTTTCATTTAGATGAATCCAGGGCAACAGAAAATTCAAAAGCGGTTTTGAAAATGAATAGTCACAACATACATAAAACTTGACCATGGCTGGGTAGTACAGACCGCCTGAGTAGTGATGGTGCATCCAGTAGGGGGCAGGGGGCAGACAGGTGAAGAGAGTTCAAGAGCATGTGATACAGAAGAGGCAGAGTTTATATTCAGTCTCTAGGCTTATTTTAGTACAAACTACCAGATTCCTTCCCCAGGGTGGTGTCCTACGTGAACACTCAAGGTTGCCCAAAGCACAAATCAGCAAGTTTTGTTCAGTCCCTGCTTCCCCAGATGAGGCATACTGAAGGGAACCAGTTAGCTCTGAGGTGAGATGAGCAACCGAGATATCAGTGACTCTTCCCTACAGGCAACATGAATTATGATTTATTTTCCTGGGGACTGATGAGCTGCTAATAAATAGATGATGCTAATAAATATTTACTGAAAATCAATGACTATTTGCAAGGCTGCTTTTGTGAACTAATGAACTAGTTATATACACTTGTGCTATTATTCTTCAAACCACCTCTACCAAGATTCACAGCCAACATACCAAAAAAGTTAAAGAATAAATTTTACAAAACCTTAAATTTTTAAGAGGAACTTTGCTTTGTATAAATTATCAGGTCAGTGCATTTTCCAATCTAGGTCCAACCTGAAATTCTATAAATTGGTTTGTTCAAAAGAGTATATATTCCATCTCAGTTTACGATTCAGCCTGGAAAATATTTCTGAATAAGGGCTAAGGCTAGAAAAGAAAATGGAAAAGAAGCTTCACAGAACTTTTCACAAGATTTAAAATAAGTAACAGGTGCTAACCAATATGCTACTACCTGTCATTATAACCTAGAGCCTAAAGCAAGACATCATAAACCTGAACTCAGAATACCATTAGGAATCTATGTACTCAAGTACTGTTAAAATACTGTATTCATAGTCTCAGAGGATACAAATGAGGAAAGAGATCAGACCTCAGACTCAAAGCCCAAGGGAGGGGGCTTTGATGACATCAGTGGGTCTTTAAATAAAAAGAAAAATCATTCCAACAACTTTTTAACGGAAACCCAGGAATGGTCTCCCTGAGTATGTTCTGTAGGCATTAGGCTCATCTACTACAGGGCACTCTGGCTGGTGTGGAAAGTGAGGCTGTTGGGTTGAAAGTAACCAGTTCTGATTCGGGCCCCCATCAAGTGAGGGTACAGTGTGTATGATCCCCTGGCTTTACCCCCAGTGAAGATGGGCAGCTGAACTCTAGAAATGCCCATGGGAAGTGCTTCTACCTCTTCATAGCTAAAAACAGCCTTGAAATGGAGATGAGCAATTCCTGCCCTATCATTAGTGGTCTTCCAAGTTTAACTGGACCAATCCTACAGGAAAGGAAAACAAAAACTGCCTAATAGTCAAAGAACAGGGAAACATCCTATCATCATCAGATGTGCTCACTATACCTGGATCCAGAATCATGAACCAAAAGAAACTCCTTTTCTTTATTTAAAAAAAGGGAAGGGGGCATAGCCTTTGCTCATGTAACTATACAAGTCCATTTATGAGCCTCATATCAACTTTCTGTTTCTTAACTGAAGAACTTCAGGGAACTGGCCAAGAACTTCTGCAAGGCAGCCTGAAAAAGAAACACTAAACTCCATTCTCCAAAGAACTGAAAATGGAACTTCTAAAGCCACAAACACTTACAGCAGAGTTTAACAGCTTCAGGAGAAGTCTCTGGTGCCTACTTCCTCATTTTTTTTTTTTATGCACTAAGCATTTACTCACCACTCTACAGCAGTCTTGGCTTGACTTTCCCTGTCCCCAGAGTCACCAAGAATGCAAATCATGTTGCAGCCTGGATGAAGGATGCAATGAGACTTGACCAGTCAGAGCTGGGAAGCAGAGGAAGGCTGAGCAAGGCTGCAAGAAGTTATCTGACTGCTGGATGGCAAAATCCCAGGCAGTCTGCAAGAATTCAGCTTCTTTGGCAGACTGCAGCACTCAAATTGTTCCCTCTAACCAGCATGACAGTAGTTAACCACATTGAGCATCAAGCCATCTTTAGCTATGGTGGTAGTGTACCTTAAATCATACTTATATTGAAGCCAAAGAGCATAGCTGTACTCACATCCAAGTATTCATCCAGGCCTAACTTGGTAAATTCATACTGGAGGTGAACTCTGAAGTTCATGTCTTCCACTGAGTGGACCACAATATTAATAAATTGCATAGAAGCGACCTGAAATGAAATTCCCAAGGAGTTAGATGGGCTCCTAGCTTTTTTTAAATCAGTTTAATCACAGCCACACGCTTTTAATTTCACAAATCTAGGCTGACTTACCAACTTTTTCTCCTTTGTTTCATTGCGTCTTTAAAACTAATTTTTAAATTAAGAAATGTTACAATTTTTAAATTAAAAAAGTCATAGAAGTGTCTCCATAAGATACCAGGCCACACTCATTATTATGGCTATGATAAAAAAGAAATACAATAACAAATGTTGGCAAAGATGTAGAGAAAAGTCCCACTGCTAGTGGGAATGTAAAATGATGCAACCATTTTGCAAAATACGACACTTCCTCAAAATGTTAGCATTACCATACAACTTACCAATTCTGCTCCTAGCTAAGAAAAATAAAAGTACATATCCACATAAAAGTTTGTATACAAGCGATTACAGTAGCATTATCATAACAACCAAAATGAGAGAAGAACCCAGGGCCCACCTTCTGAGGCATAAAACGTGCAACATTTATATAATGGGATATGGTACAATAAAAAGAATATAGTTTTGAAACATGTTATAGCATAGATGAACTTGAAAACATGCTGGTAAGTGAAAAAAGTCAGTCCCAATAACCATCACATATTCTGAGTCCATTCATATAAAACATCCAGAATAGGCTGAACTATAGAGATAAAAGTAGGTTAGTAGTTGCCTCAGGCTAGGCTTTGGTAAATGTGGAGTGACTGCTAATGGAAGCAAGGACAGTGAGAGAATGTTCTAAATTAAGCGATGGTGATAACTGCATCACTCTGTGAATACATTAAATATACAGTGAAATGTACATTTCTAGCTGGTAAAGTGGATGGGATGTTAATCCAACTTCACTAAAGCTATTCCTAATATGCCATAAGGATATACAGACAGCAACTAGGTAAATTATTGCAAGCATTACAAATCATATAAAATATGAAAGTTATTACAAAGAATAACCTCACCATAAGATAGTCACTTCCAAAACTCCACTGTGAGCTCAACCCTATCAATAGGACATTAATAAGTCTTTGACCCATCTTTCCATGCAATCAGCCAGTTTCCATTCAATAAAAGCTTTGGATTTATTATTTTGTCCACACAATGGCATCAGTAGGCCTGAGACCTGTCCCAGAGTCCCCAGGTTGGCACATAAAAGACAGAGCTCAGCTGGATGTGGTGGCACATGACTGTAATCTCAGCACTTGAGAGGGTGAGGCAGGAGGATTGTCACTGAGTTTGAAGCCAGTCTGAATTACACAGTGAGACCCTGTCTCAAAAAACAACAAAACAACAAAAATAGAGTACAAGTGATGCATTTTTCTTTTCTCCGTGACACTCAGCATATTTTGTTCATGCTTTCCCGCTACAACTATGACCCAGCACAGGCTCTAGCAAAAATGGTAAACTGATGAGGGGCCTATATGCATAATTATTCTAGGAACCACATTACTCTGCCTCTCTTTTTCCTTATATTTTTAAAAATTACTTTTACAGAGTTAATGAAAGAGGTGCAAACTTTCCAGGTTATAAGGGGATTCTATTGACATTTACTAACAGTTACTTAAGATTATATAGCTAAATGAACATAAATATTTTATCAGGTTTTGTTTGCTTTTGTCCACAAAAAATACAGAATGAGGTCTCACACTATATTAGAAAAACTTATATCATACACTATAAAGAATATCTTGTTTGGGCAACCTAAGTGCATTCCCAAGGCAATTCATAAAAAGCCTCCTTTTCTGGAGGTAAAATCTGGCTCATTTCTGGCATTTTTCCATTTCTCTTGGAAAAACAGGTCAAATTGACCTGCTGAGATTTATGATATGCTGAAGAAGCAACTGCTTGTAGGTGACCCATGAATCCAGTACAGAATACCTATAAATAGGTACCTCAGTTCCTGTACTGACAGGGAAGGGGCTGCACTTTTCTGTGAATGAATGGTGCATGTGCTTTAATAATTTTTTTAATTTATATTTTCAGCAGAAACTCAAGTGACAGAGAAGTTCATAAGTATCACAAATGAATGGTATACATGTAGTACAATAAGGAATGATGTGGACTGTGACAAATTGGAGATATCTTTAGGGTAAAAGACCACGGACTACACACCTCTAACAGGGCATGCCTCTACCATGATAATTTGTGGGTAAGAGCCAAATGTTACCAAATATTTCTAATTAAAAAAAAAAAAAACTTCATATATTTTTATAGACCATACTAAAAAAATTTTTTTTAAAACCATCATTGTTAAAATAAACTCACAGGACTGTAGGTTATCTTCAACCTTGGAAATTCTAGTTTGCAAACTCAACTCTAACAGAACAAACAACACCCCCCTCACACACACATACACCAACGCACAGGAAAGACATTGGTAATAGGAGCCAAGGGATGGAACTCTTTACAAATCTGTCACCAGTGCCAAAATTAGCCTGAACTTCTCCAAAAATTCTAATAATAATTAAAAAGTCAATGAAAAAGTAACCTTTTTTTCACATTTACTTTTTATCTTTTTGAAAGCACCTAACTTGCTATCTTTCCTACTGATTTTGGAAAAGCCTGAAGGATAGGATGCATATAAAATTTTAGTTCCCTGCCAGATGTGCACACTTGTAATCCCAGCACTCAGGAGGCTGAGGCAAGAGGATCTACACAAGTTCGAGGCCAGCCTGGGCTACATAATGAGTTCAAGCCCAGTCTGAACTACACAGTGAGACCTTGTCTCATTAGTTCCCAGAAAAAAATTTTCTCTTCAAAGGCCTCGACCTTTGAAAAGATGTGTCATGTTTTTTTGGTACTGAAACAATTCAAACTAAACATTTACCTGGCACCCTAAGCACTGGCCTTGCAATATCAGAACTACGTGGGATACCTGCTTCAGCTAGAAGTGATCTGAGAGAGTAAACCCAGGGAAAGATCTCCTGGGTCCAAAAATTCTCTACGGCAACTGGATTAGGCCAAAGCCTAAAGATCTGGGTACATTCAGAAGTAATATGTCTCAAGAAATTCCTTCTTTGGATCTAAGATTTGGGTCTATGAATTCAGAAGTACTGAAGCTCACTCTGCCATTGTTCTCACCGGAGAGAGGCTATCTGTGGAACCATATGTGTGTGATCCAACCTGCTAAGAAGCACTGCAGTACCACTATGCCCTCCCAGAATTACTAAAGCACCAAACAGACCAAAACAGAAAAGTCACAGCTGCACTCTAACTTGGGGGACAGTGACAGTCAATTCTAAGCAAAGTACTTCGTCTACTGGAGATACAGTGCGGAGAAGGGTACTGGCTAGAGCCTATGAGAGTCAAAAAAAAAAAAAAAGATTCCCTCTACTTCAAGGATTCTTACATTGCACCACTGGCAGCTAAAGTTAGCAACTATAGGTATTTGTATAAGGCCTCAACTTTTTTTCACAACTGCATGATCTCTCCTTTTATTTGCTAATTCAAAATATAGGTAGATAGATAGACAGATAGATAGACAGACAGACAGATAGATAACTTCTGACCTTCACTGAGTTTGAATGAAATGAATAAAACTGTAACTAAATGCCATAAAGGGAAAATATAGGTGAAAGGGATATTTCAGAAAGGATCTATAGAATATTAAACTCGATTTCCTGTTCTTTGTTGTGTTTATGTACACATGCACATGGATGGAAGGGAAAAGTGCTGAAATTGAGTTTACTTTGTTGAATGTAGTATTAAAACAACTCACCATAAAATCTATGTTATTGTCTTCATTCCTGAAGTGTTCCATCAACTTCTCAAAGCGCTGTTTTTCTCCACAAACCTGAAACATATATTTTTATTGTGATGTAACATTCCAAACATAAGCATGCCAAAATTAGATACAGAAATTTCATCATTAATAATTATTTCCAGAGTGTCTTTCCCCCCCCCTCTCATACAGTATTTACTCCTCTTCAAAGCTCATTAATTCACGAACAGTTACATAAATCAGGACCAAAAGCTGAGCTGTACTTTCTTTTTCATATTCTCTTGGTATTTTGAAATCTATATCAAATGTGTTTCTTTTACTGATTGTCTTTGCAAATCTATCAACTTTTAGTGAGCATTCAGAATCCAAGAATATAGTTCATGTTTTAAAACCCTGACTAAATCTTCCTTCTTTACTGAAGTACTAAGATAGACATACTAAAATATTTGAGTAATTTAGCTTTGAATTCCTTGAAAGTCAGATTTAATATGTTCACATGTCTATCTAAATCAAGCTATTTTAGTGCATGAATTACAACATAGAAGCAGACACTTTGGTAAGCTATTATTAGCCATATAAGATGAGTATAAAAATTTACAATAATTTGTGAAGTATCCTCCCAGAGTCCTGAAACATGCATTCAGTTCATGTTTAATAGGTGAAATATACAGATAAAACACTCGGAAATCCAGGAATCCAAGTTATTTTCATACCACTAGAATTAAAAACATAGAATCAAAGAAAGACTTGTGCCAAATAATAACCTTCTGGAAAGTTATTCAGAAAAGACAAAGGAAGATCTTTAATACTGTCCTCTTTTTTGGAGCAAAGTGCTACACTCACTTGTTCATTTATTCTGCCTTCAGAAAATATTTACATGAACCAATTAGAACACAGTCTCTGGTTTTACAAATCAAATCAAAGTTTCACATGCAAAACTAAATTTTCTGATTCAATTTTTAATCTGAAGGATAACCAGAACAATCTTCAAGAATTCTAAAACAGTATTTCATAATGCTATAATACAACCATTTAATTCAGCTGTGTTAAGTTTCACGTGAACACATATAGATACATAGATATCAGTGAAGAGAAAGTTCCACAAAGGCAAGAATTTTGTGTTTTATTCACCATTATATGGGCAACACTCTTGATCAATGCTTAGCATAGTATAAACTGTCAGTATTTGTTAAACTGCACTGACTAGAAGATAAGCAAATAATTATGCAAAAATATACCTCATTAAAGGGTGAATAATTTACTTGCTCTTCTCTCTCTCATGCTTTACAGTGAGTGAGGAATCGTGAGACCACTGGAAACAAGCACCAGAAGTAAATCCTTAGTGGCAGCTCCTGGGCTTGAACAGCAGGCCAAGAATGTTAAGGCCAACGGCCTTCCATCTCTGAGGCCTTCTATTCTTACAGGACCGGATATTTCCAAAAAACTGAGGCCAAAGGATTATTTTCCAGTTATTGTCCCTATCTTAATAAAAAATAGTTTCAGCAGGTAGAGAGACAGTGCATGGCCCAGTCTGGAGGAATTGCAGGAAGCACTGAAAGGGAATCTGAAGTAAAGTCTTTGAAAAACACATTGCCCAATCCCACCCTAGCAGGTCTCATTCAACAATCCTGAGAGGAACTTGGCAACATCAAAATGTGTAATTTTAAAAGCATTATGGTTTATTTTGATGCTGCAGAATGAATGAGGACCAGAGATCTAAGGTGATATAGTATGTTCTGCCACTCTAGAATATATACAGCAAATTCTTGGACACAAAAGGTCTGCTGAATGCAGTGAGTTGTAGAGGCCCCACTCCCTAGACTGTGACATTAGTCACATCTATATCCAAAGAGACAAGTGTCCCTCACCTGCAAAGAGAGCACTCTCAAGGCTTGGCACAGTAAGGGTCATTATTACAACCTAAATTTTCTTTCACAGATACAATGACCAAAGAACTCGATTCTCAGGAGAATGATTTACTTCGATCTTATTTTGGGAGATCAAGAATGGCAGGAGAAAAAAAAAAAAAAAGAAGAAGAAGAAGAAGAAGAAGAAGAAAGGCTGCCTGGGGTCTGCAGCTACAATTAATGTCCTGTTAAGTGCAGCAGCACTCACTAAACTAGACGAGTAAACAACCACCAATGAACAGTGATGACAAACACAATTTCGAGGAGGACAAAATCATTCAGATCCAAGAATATTAGGAAGCAGCAAAGTACCATGGCTTGTGCAATGCCCTCAGTTTATGAAAGGGACTGACACTCAGATCAAATATTCCCAACCTGATAAATGGTAAACACAGTGAGCAGAACCAAGGCCAGAACCAGGTCCCCAAAAGCCCACCTGACACAGTCCAGAATGCTCAGATAAACATACTACTTTTGTGATGAATTCAAACCCACTGGGAATCATCAGAGATAACAGAGATGAAGGATGTAATTACTAAAAATCACAATCACTGCAAAGTACATATAATACTTCACATTTGTGTACCAGAATCATCCATAGACCTTTGAAACTCGGCAGACTCTTGAGTCTAAATCTAGACATATTGGATGAGAATCTCCATAAAAAGGACTAGGAATCTGTAATTTTTGAAAGACCTTGTTGGTTTTTGGACCAGCATTTGGCAACCAGTGGTTCACATAATATTAAACTGATTCAATCCTTGGCCTTCTTTGGGGGGTGATGGGTGGTGAGACAGTGGGTCACTCTGTAATTCAGACTGGCGTTGAACTCACTATAAGCCCAGGCTGGCCTCATACTCATGTCAATCCTCCTGCCTCAACCTCCAGAGTGCTAGGATTACAAGGTGTGTACTACCACATTCAGCTGATTCTCAGCCTTGTTGACTACAAACTATAAACTATATAGCTAGCCCACTAACTCTGCAATTCACCCAACTTCCAACTGAGCAACTCAAATCAAAAACCGTAAGTTACTATACCTGGGTATCATTGGCATGGAGCACAAATACCCCTCTTCCCCTGCACAGATACAATGAGTAGCAAGGTAATTCACAAATAATCATAGACTGCATTCAGCATATTTAAAAAATGGATTTTCTATGGCTAGGGAAAGCACATGTAGACTGCAACGAAAACAAACACCCCATTAATAAAGAGAGGTGACACCACATCCAAAACAAGCAATACTAAATTAATTTTATGGTAGGTAAACATCCCAAAGAACATCATAGTAGCCTAGTAGACAGGACTGAAACAGATGTTAAAATGAGCTTTGAATACACATGTCTCTTTTGAAATCCCTCATTCTGTCAACAGATAAATCCATGCTGAGAACATATGTATTATGAAAAAGAGAAATACCTTTCAACTTCTAGACTCTAGAGTAACAGACTTAAATATCATCCTCTTTAATAGCTGCTATAAATTTGATGAAAATTCACACACCCAAAATGACATGTGGCCAACATAGATGCCAGGTTAGAGAAACCATGAAAGAATCTGAGTGATGTCGACCCTACTATGAGCCACCTATTAACAAAGGTGGAGGCTATCTCTTGCCCACTCTTAACTACTGAATTTAGAGCAGTATCCTTTGACATCATTCTCTAGAAATAGCGTGAGTTTCAGGACCCTGCTTCATTTCTGCTGAAGAAAAAAGAAGCATGCAAACCAGACTCAAATTTGTCTCTATATGACTTTAGCAATCATTAAACAAGTGTAGACTACTATCCCACAGGAAATAAGAAGATGTGTTTGGGAAAGGTTGGTAACATTTGAGTCCCACATCAAAGGAAAGTCATCTTTGTTCACACTGCTCACATCTGGACCACCCCACATACTTGGTTAAAACAGGACCATCGTGGTTGACTGAACTCCTTTGAACTGGGATCCTTTCAGAATATTGGTGAGGATAAAAGAAAAAGACTGTTTTTAGAATCCTCACATTGGCCTTCATGAGAATGCTTTCAAGGGCCTCACTGAAACATATGTAAGACCCAGGGGCATATTTGCACATACGTATTATTGCATATTTTATATTGTTGCATATTACTTCCATCTGCCAACAAAAGCTGGACAATACATAATGTGGAAACTTTTAAATGAAAAAGTTAAAATGCTGCAGTGAAATCTGTCATTCATGACTTTTAAATTCTCAGGTATTCCTGCAGCAGCTCTGACATCAATTTTCTATATACATAATAGAAGCTGGGGTGGGAAGCAAGTTTAAGAGCTATGGAAAGGCCAGGAGCATCAGAGCAGACTGGAAAGGAGCCCTTTTGTACATTACACTTCAGAGTAAACCAAGAGGTATCTTTATTACAAATCACTTATAGATCAGTCTCATGTGAGTAAGTTTGCAGTCCCTAATAAACACTGCATAAATAAACACACTCAGGATCCAATCCTGAACCACAGACCTCAATCTGCTAACACAGTCACTGACCTGCCCATCCCCCTGGGATCCTGCCTAACACAACCGCCCCTCTCTGCACTCTTAAACTCTGACACTGATGGGGGTGAGGGGCTATGGGAGCAGAAATGGGACCATGTGGCATATTAAACATTATCATAAAACCTAGGTTATAGCTCATGGCTCTGCCACGACCCTGCTATTAGTTTGGACAAAAACTTCACTTTCATATTCATTATCTTGAGAGCCTTATATATACTGCTGGTTTTCAAGTGATGCTTTAAGAAGCCAGAAGGATTACAGAGGGGTCAAGGATATAGATGTGTTAAGAGTTACAGAGCTTTGACGGTTTCCAGAAATTTGAGGGCTTGGCAGGGAAAGGGAAAGTACCAACAGCAAGGTTTGGGGGACATCTTCTTTCCTCAATAAGACCCAAATCCATCTTACTGCACCAAGTTATCTATTAAGAGTTCTTGGAGTGGGAGGAGAGTAGGTTTCACTGATAATGAAAGTTTGACCAAAAAAAAAAAATCTCAGTATCTAGAAGCTCCAAAATTCTAATCTAGCATGCCCATGATATTCCCAAACTGACCAGAATGGAAACTCCACACCAAAAAAACTCAAAGAGATACACTTGGTTGTACAGGCCCTGAGTACCAGGCAAAAGGGCCAAAGCACAATTATCTCATCCCAGCTGGTTCTCTCCTGCTTGGGAAGCTGATAAATCCCACCCCGCCCAGATAGAGCAGGCTGCTCCCACAACAACCAAGATACATTTTCACTTAAATGAGAACTGAAGCAAAAGCACAGCTCCTGCCAAAAAACAACTCAACTATGTTCTCCAACATCTGTGAAAGGCATTTCTGAGCAGTGGATAAAGCCAGGATCCTGGGCGTGAAGAAGGCTATGGGTTAAAGTGCCTCCAAGGGTGGGCAGAGGTTAGCCGATGTTTCCCCTAAACACTTACAGCACAGAGAAGATGGTTTTACAAAAGCTTTGTAATAAAGAGTGTTATCTTGCCAGCCGGATGTGGAAATGAGCAGACTCCCAGCCTTCAGCCGCTGCTGTCCCCGCTTCAAGGTCAGTGACCGTCTCTGGCTTCCCTAGCAACAGCTCCCAAGGCACCACACATTTGCTGCCAGACTGAGGCCTGATTCTTAGGAAGTGGCTCTAAGTGCTCCTGGGTCAGTTATATAAAAATTAAAGGGCCCTTGCTTAAATGTTTCCTCCCTGCCCCACTGCCTGGCGCCTCCCTCAATGCTTCTTTTTCTCTCCTAACAATAGGCCCCTGTGATTGGAGGGGCTCCCTGCAGGAAGGCACCGCTCTAGAGGCACACTGTTATGAGGGATTGCGCCACCCTTCTCCAAGCTGCCTGAAAACAAAAGCTCCCTTTTCCTTGCAAGCTTTCACGAAGTGAACAGTTATTTCATACTTAGTCCTATGTGAAAACCATCTTTTTGATGGTCATTGATGCCATATGGGCCCAACAAAACCACTTTTCTGGGGTGTTCTATAGTTGTTGGGGTCTTTTATTTCATGCACAGACTCCAAATGCTGCTGTGACAGAAGCAGACCACTGGACCCGCTTCTGGCTCTTGAGATTCCTCAGGATGTAAGGCAGAAATTTTCATCTAATTGAAATATTCTTAAGCTAAACAACTTTATTTCACTACAATGAAATAAAACCAAATGAGCATTAAGCAACTGAACTATTCTGCAATCTAGTCAACTCTTTCTTCATAAATGAATAAAACATTTCTAACAATCATGGCCTTGGATACAATTGATTATGAGCCTTAGGTTTCATTCGCATAACACTGAACACTCCTGCAAAAACTTCAGTCACTTTTCCAGATGTTTCCAAATATCCAGATGTTTGGCAGCAGGCACGCAAAGGGTCCAGATGACTAGCTTACTTTCCATGCATGTATTTGGCTATACTGAATAAAAAATCCTGATGCAGAAGCAAAAGGCTGGTAAAATCCCCCACAGGCCCACTCACTAGTATACCGCTCCTCCACAGAAGAGGACCTTCATTAAATTCTAGAGTGTTGGGTCCACAATAAAGTATTTCATAAAGGACCTCTCTTGAAAACATTCCTAACATGTGACTTGAATCTCTCCACTTTAAATGCAAAACTCACATCTCTTGGTAGTAAGGAAGGACACAAACAGACCTTTTCAAGGCTACCTATGATGGTTAATTTTATATCAGCGTCAATGGGCTAAAGAACGCCCACAGAGCTGGTAAAACATTACTTCTTGGCTTAATCATAAAGTTGTTTCCAGGAAAAGATTTGCATTTGAATCCTTAGAATGGATAAAGATTCCTCTCACCCATTTGCACAGTCATCTTTGATGCACTGACAGTACCAAGAGAACACAAACAGAATTTCCAGGAGGATGAATTTTCTCCCTCTCTCCTTCAGCTGGAACATCAACTTTGCCCTGTCATTAAACATCAGTGCTCTTGTTCTCAGTCCTTCAGACTCTAGGACTTGAACCATTGGCTCCCTTGGTTCTTGGGTCCTCAGATCCTTGGATTTCCTGGTTTTCCAGCTTGCAAATGGCAAACTGTAGGATTTCACAACCTCCAGAATCATGAAAGCCAACTCCCTTACTAACTCTTCTCTTATATGGTTTGTTATCTCTATAAATATCCAATTGGCTCTGTTCTTGTTGCATTCTTACTAGAAAGTCAAAACATCTTCCAGTTCAAGAGATTAGTAAGTTAAGTAGCTATCTGAGGCCTTGATGAAGATCTTCAGTCTCTAGGAAGACTTACCAGCCAGAACCTTTAAGAGTGGAAGGAGCTCTAACACTGTGCTTTATTTTCATTCCTCAAGGCTCACAGCATCACGCCATGCATACTCCATTAGATCAAGCAGGGCAAAGGAGGGGGCACAATGGCAGTCTGTAGTGGTCACCGCATATCCTCTCCACCACAGTAACAGCACATGGATCCTCAAGGCCCTTTCATGAAGTCTGTGAGGTCAAAAGCATTTGTGTAACACTAGGATCTTACACCTTTTTCAGAGTTGGCATCCGCACAGCAGAACTCAATACAAAAGGCAAAACCACTGGCAGTGGTCATAGCAGCACCGAATTATAGCGGTAATCACTGTATTCATCATAGCTATGCCATCTCAGTTTTTAAAAACAGACTGTTTCACTTAAAAGTATCCTTGATGAAACAGTAAAAAGTATTAATTTTTACTTCTTCACCCTTGAAGACACTTTTTTGTATAAGTGCACAATATTTTATATGATGAAATGGGAAGTCTGCATAAAGTACTTTTGCTGCATGCTGATGTACATTGAAAACTTGATTATTCCAGTTGCAAAATGAACTACTCATTCTCTTGATCTTACTTGAAAGAGTAACTGGCAAGCTGTAATTATTTAGACTTAGTTACTTGGCAGATATTTTCTTGAAAAACGAAGTAAAGCTTTTTAAAAACAGTAGCACTGTTGCCAATGATAAAAATTGAGTTCTCAAAAAAAAAAAAAAAAAAAAGAGAGAGAACTTTGGAAAAGTTGTATTCATCACCCTCAGCCTGACATCTCCCTAATATTTAAAGACTTTTCTGAAGAGACCAGTGGTGAAATAATGATTGTAATTTTTAAAAGTTACTGCATAAATATGTCAATATTTAGAAGATCTGCATAATTCAACGAATAATTATTTTCCAAATACCCACTGAACCACTGAACATTGAACATTGCCAAATAACCAAAATTATAAACTAAAGTGAAGATAGGCAAGTAGATCTAACATAGAGTATTTATTAGAAGTCATTAATATTGTTTCAGAGGTCACTTTTCAGGCTGTAAAAATATTTTTTTTCCAATGTCTTTAAATTATCAAAGAATTTCCACTGTTACCAGAAATACTGTACTTCCTATTCCATCTACTTAGCTGTGTGGGGCTGATTTTCTTCAACTACTTAAACCAAAACAACAACACAAATAACTTATATAGAAGTAGATATAAAAATGTAGCCACTTTTCATTAAGCTAGATGTTAATACAAAAATATGTCACTGCAATGGACAGAACTGTGACCCTACAAAACTCCTATGTTAAACTTCCTACCTTTAATGTGACTGTATTTACTGAAAAGGATTTTATTGGTAACTGAGGATAAATGAGGTCATATGGGTGGGGTTCTAATCAGACAGGCTTGGTGGCCCTATAAGGAAAAGAGATGAAAATCTCTCTCTCCATGCATACACACTAAGTAAAGGCCATGTGGGGACACAGTGAGAAGGTGACCTTCTACAACCCAAAAACAGCCCTCACAAGAACCCAACTGTGCAGATATCCTGGTCTTGAGCATCCAGGCTCCATAACTTTAAGAAAATAAATTTTTGTTCTTTAAACCACGCAGACTATGGTATTTTGTAATGGTAGCACGAAATGATTAAAATAGCTATTATTTTCACAGATAGGATGGTAAGGGTTCTTTCTAGTTTAAAAAAAAAAGTTGCATGAACATGTCAAAAGTTTAAGTTATTTTTAAATGTAATAAAACATCAAATATTCATTATAATTTCTAATGTGGTAAACAGCACTATACAACTTGCACAGACAAAAGCTCTTTAGGGTCCTCAGTAGTATTTTAAGAGTATGAAAAGGGGTCCAGAAGCCAAAAGTTTGAGAACTACTGGATTAGAGGATGGCCTCTTCACCCCTATAAAGATAATGAATTATTAAAACCAAACATTTAAAGGAGCAAATGATGAATATTTAATAGTAAAACCACCTGCAAATTTGTCTGGGAAACAACAATGCCATATATCCTGCTCATGAATCTGTCATTTCTGCATGACGATGATGCTGTATCACTTAGCACTGGTAAGATTTTCCTGAGATAGACAGCAGCCCTCTACCACTTTACAAAGTAGAAAACAAATTTCCTTCAGCTCTCAGGTATAACAAGACCAAGTATATCACCTGGTATTTACCAAGATAGAGAGCAGTTCTCTTGTTAAGTCTGGCATAAGCCACCCTTGTCACATGTACACACGTGGCAAACTTGATACAAGGCTAGATATTCTTTTCCCAGTCCAAATGAATGTAATTCTAAGCAAGATTACAAGAGTGGTACATAAACAATTCTCTCCAACATGAAACAGAGCTAGAACAAGCATTCCCCAACCTCAGAGAATCAGATGCAACGAATCCACAAATAGCACTCAGGAGGCTGAGGGAGGGGAAATACAAGCTCCAAGCCAACCTGGACTACATAGCAAGGCCTTGTCTCAAAAAACCAAAGGAAAAAGAGGGGGGGGGGGGAGGAGAGAGAGATGATACACTAAAGGAGGAAGAGGGAAGGAGGGGGAAAGGAGGGAGAGAGAAAGAGAGAGAGGCAGACAGAGATGACACACTAAAGGAGAAAGAGGGAAGGAGGAGCAACATCTACAAGTAAATACATTTACCTTGGGACTCTGGCACACAGTAATAACAATCAAAAACACTTATACAAAGAACAAAGAATATTATCTATTGGCAATACACTAAATGTGTCCTTGACTCCTACCACACAGAAAACATTATTCACTTGTTTTACACCTATTCCTGGAAACTACTTCAAAATGGAAAATTCAGTGTTGCTCTTGGTGGTGTACCAGTCAATGTGGGCTACCACACGTGTTGCTGGTACATTTACTGGTGAGGAAAGAGGCTTCATATTCCACAGCCAAAACCAAACTGCCAAAACAAAACCGAGCTTATAGCTCATGTTACTGTGACTGGTCATTTCCACTTTCCAGTGAGGCAGAGCTGAAGGGAAATTCTGTTAGAAAGTTCAACTTCATGATGGAGGGGACTGTCAGTGATTGTTGGAACATAACCAGGGAACTGCTGGGTCATTTTCTTCTACTGAGTATGCTTCAATTATGAATGAGAACTAAGTATGACTATATAGCCTGGGTAGAATGATGTATCAAATGGAAGAATTGGGCAGGAGCCACAAGCACCACTGCGGTGAAAGGAATAAGGAATGGGTGCTCAACAACAATGGGTACAATAGAGTCTGGAGTACAACAGGGAAGTTGGAAAATGAAAAGCTTAAATAATAACTTAAAAGCTCAGTTTTTCAAAAGGTCCACAAGTCAAGAATTCTTTTGCAGACAGGCCTCACTAGGGGCAAATCCGAATAGCATAACTTGCATCTCCAACTTACTTTCTGGCTAAGGAAGCAGGAAAGTCCTTAGACATCTTGCAGTTTTTATTGTCTGTTTTTGTTTTTCTTGTACCCACAGTCTTAGCACTGAGCTGCATCCCCAGCCCTTTTTGTCTTTTGAGACTGAGCTGCTCAGGTTGGACTCAAACTTGCTATTCTACAGCCTCAGCCTCCAAGTGCTAGGATTATAGGCACAAGCCACCATGGCGAGATACAACTGCAGATTTTTAAAGTGAGACTTAAGTCAAGAGACTGATTTAGCCACCTTTCAGGTGGTCCTAAAAGGACAGTTGTCCTAAAAGGGAACTAGGGACTAACATCACTGATACAGTACGCTGTAGTCTAGAGACTGAATGTCTCCCAAAGGCCCATGTGTTAAAGGATGGACCCCCAGGTGGCACTATTAGGAGGTGCAGCAGACCTTTAGAAGCAGGGCCTGGTTCACTGGGGGTATGCCTTTGAAGGCAGCTGTGCAACCCTGATCCCTTCCTCTCTGTGTTTGCCTCCAGGGCTCATGATATAAGCAGTTTGCTCTGCTACACACTCCTACCATGAAAAGCCAACATCACAGGGTCTTAAAGAAAAGCTACAACTTCCAGTTCCATAGACAAAAATAAATCTTTTCTCTACATCAACTGCCTCAGGAGGTTCAATACAGTAACTGACACTGACTAGCACAGTTTAAAGTTACAGGAAGCTATTGTAAGCTTGTTACTATCCTGTCAACTGGCCTTGGCCATGCTGTTTTATTGTTTGTAAATGAAGACACCTATCATTTTATTATCTCACTATCTACTTTGTATATCTGTTATCAAAGAAGCACTTAACCTGTCTCAAATGAAGCTATTTAATATGTACACATATTCCACAAGTAGGCAGTTGTCTAGTTACTTTTCTCTTGATCCTGAGATAAAATACCCAACACCCAAAATTAAAGAGGGAAAGATTTATTTAGATCACTGTTTTTAGAGGGTTCAGTCCATAACTGGCTGGCTCCAAGGCAGGGTGGCACATGGCAGAGAGGCAACCATTAAGGGTGGCAGAAGATAGCAAAAGCAACAAGAGAGGAGGGAGAGGGAGAGGACAGGACTTCTTCTGTCCCTTATATGTATGCAGGCTACCTGCCGCAGGGCAGGTGTAGCTCTCACACTCTTAATCCCAGAACTCCTAATCCCAGCACTGCACTACGAATCAATCACACACTCTATATTCAGCTACATCAGAAGAAGCCCTACAACCACATGAGGTTTTGGTGGTGGGACATCTAGACACAAACCATAACATTCCACCATTGGGCCCCCCAAAGACTCATGCACAACCTTTACACAAAAGGCATTTAGTCCACCTCCAAGAGGTGCCAAAGTCCTAACAGTCTCAGCATTACTGAAAAGTCCAAGTCAAAATTCTTCTCTGAGATGTAGGGCAAACTGTTAGCTGTGAGTACCTGGTCAAATAAAAAGAAACTTAAACACTTCTAGCATTCAATAGCACAAGACAGACATTTCCATTCCAAAAATTACAAATGGGGGTATAAACAAATGGCACTAAAGCTAGTCCAAAATCCAGCAGGGCAAACATTAAGTCCTGTAGTTCCATGTGCAGCATCTGAGGCAAGATGTGAATTTCAGAGGGCTTCAGTGGCCCCATCTCATGGCACTTTCAGTGGTAGTAGCTCTCACAGGTTCTCTCTTAGGCCCCCTTTGCTCCCTCCCATGCAGCTTTCCCTAGATGATCTACATTCCTGGTTTCTCCAGACTTCTGAGGTCTCCACTGTACCTTTGGCTTCATACTCACAGTTTCACACACTGCCCTCTCTGGGGCACACTGCCTCCCCCCCCCGCCCAGGTCTTCTGATACCTGGGTGGAAGCCTTCCTGAACACATAACTCTTCCATTCTGCATGCATCTAAAACCAGTATCACATAGGTGATGCCAAGGTCTGCTGCCAGCTAGAGCAGTAGCCAGACTTTCCTCTCTCTTAGCTGTAGGGGTTGAATGGATCGCTAAGCATTCTGAATCCAATTCTGAGGAAGAAATTCTCTATGCTGCTGTCATTCTGAAACATGGTACCTTGCAGTTTTCTTCTCAAAGCAGCCTTTCACTTTTGCAATTTTGAGGCTGCAAATGGTGGAGTCCTGGTGCTTCTTGTAATGCCCTCAGGCCATCTTTTCTGCTCTTCTGCTCCTTCTCAGCAATCAAGATCTCCTCTGCTCTATCTTTGAAGTCCACAGCTTTACTAGAGCTTTCGTTCTGGCCAAACTCACAATGTTTTAAATCATTCTGCTCTGGTCTTTGCTCTTGACTGTCAACATAAATTTGGTTAAAAGTCCCCAACAGTAGCCATGCCCATCACCTCAACATTTTACTGCCTTGAAATTACTTCTGCAAGATTAGTTAGTCTGACACCCTTAATCTCAGTCTCAGGCAAAGTCTCTGGATATAAGGAAAATTCATGAGGTAAACTGTCTGCCAAGCCACAACACATATCATCTGGAATCAAGAAGCCAATGCACTCCTCTTTTCCCAGCAGAAACCTCCTGAGTTTGGTCTTTACCTGCTTTCTGGTCTTTTGAGCTTGGACCAGAATCTCCCATACCCAAAAGCCTAAGGAATTCAAGCTCCACTTTTTTAGCCAGCATCTCCAAATCATTCTAAACTCTTTTCACAAGTCATTCCCAAAGGCCCCTGAACCGTATGATCAGGTATAGTCACAGCAATGACACCACTACTCTGATACCAAATTCTTAGTTAATTTTCTATTGTTGCTAAGACAAAATGTCCAACACCCAAACTTAAGGAAGGTTTACTTTGGCTCACAATTTGTTTCAATCCGTAATTGGCTGGCCCCAAAGCAGGCTGGCACATGGCAGAGGGGCGACTGTTTATGGTGGTGAAGACGGCAAAAGCAGCAAGTGAGGAGGAAAGAAATAATTCCCCTTCTGCCCCTTTTATCTTATCCAGACTGCTGCAATAAGGGTGGTACCAATCCAATTGGTGGACTGATCCAGGAATCACCCACCCTTAATCCCAGAACCCTTAATCCCAGCACATCACTACTAATTAATCATACAACCACACTAGATTTTGAGGAGATAAGTAGATACAACCCATAACAATAGGTATAAATTATTTAGAACCATAAAACTATGGAATTAGAAGGGATTTAGCAACTACTGGACTAATTCCTCACCTAAAAAGAACATGCAGCACTAGGTATCAGACCTGCCAAGAATCCTTTCAGCCTCTTGACCATTCCTCTCTGATGGTCTCTCCTGACTATCCTCTAACCCAGTCTAGCTTTGTGTCTCCTCTTTGTAGAGAAGTTCTTATGGTGGAGTTCACCTCCTTAGTTGTAAAACATTTCTGTATTTGGATTGGACACTTATACACACACACACACCCCAATCACCTCTATTTAAGATTATTTTCTCATTATCTTCCATGCACAACTAAGATCCTGAACTTGACATTTACCAACAATTAAAAATAAAAACAACAGTAATAATTTAATTAAAATAAAATTTATTTTCTTGACCTAAAAATAAATCCCCAAATCATACTCATGGTTAGGTTTTTTTAATTAAACATATTACTCTGAAGTATTTGAAAGGATCCTTATTCTCTCTTAAGTTCATCCCCATATTCAGTGGATCATTCTATCGTCTATTGACTTTTCCTCGATTTCTTGACTTCACACACACTTTCATGTTCAGCAACTGGATCTAGGTCTCATTAATTTAACAACTGAACTACCCATTTCCATACTCCAGCATGTCTCCACTCAGAAGTATTTTATGCTGAGCCACAATACCCATGAGGATTTATCTGCATTACATAAAAATGTCTTTCTCACATTTCCAGAATCAAATGGAACACACATAATGCATTTTATAAACTGTAAAGTACTACATGACTGTAATTTTCTTTGCCTTTTCTATCTTTCTGTTTTCATCTATTGGCAAACTGAAGATTTTTTTAATCATAGGTTTCAAATCTCTCCACTACGATTTCTTCAAAATCTTCTTCAAAGGCCAGGGATTTAGCTCAGTGGTGTGAGTGCCTGTCTGGCAGGCACCAGGTTGTGAGTTCGATCCCCAGTACCAAAATAAATAAATAATTAAATAAATAATAAACAAAATCTTCTTCACACTTGCCTCCTGTTGTTAACATGGACCCCCAAAATTTTCCTGGTCAACCAGCACATGTATTCTGACTTAGATTGCCTTCTGAGACAGGCTTCATGCCAATTTTTAGATTTCTAGAGTTCTTCCCACTAAATCCAGCCTTTTCCCTCCTTTATGATCCTGCTCAAAGTCTGTCCCTTTTCACACTGGCAGCCCTGAAGTTTACCAATGATTTCAAACACTGCAATAATCTGTCTAATCTATAGTTCTTCCCATTAGGTTTATGTTTTGGTGGAAAATGTATGAACATGTATAAAAAGCACTTAGAGCATGATGACATGTTAAGTAAGGTTGTTTGTGAAACCTGAGTTGAATGGATCTGGGCAAAAATACCAGAGCTACCGTTTACTAGAGCATGTTAGTCAACCCATACACTTTTAGCCTCTCTCTCCTTATTCCTACTTCATACGGCTTATCAGAGAAGGAACAAAATAATATACATTAGCCTGGTGGCACTAAGAGAACAATAAATAAAATTTTTTTTTATAAAATAAAAAAAGTTTTAAAATTTTATTAAAATTTTATTGAATAAAAAATAGTCGTTTCACTGTTTCTATACATCCACATGCCTTTTTAATATACACTGCACAATTAGTTTTGTGACTAATGTTCACAATGGAAGAAAATGGGATAGATTAGTGAATACAGCTCACTTTTCCTTTCTGAAGATGATTCTTTACCAGTTTAAAAGAAACTAACCCAACACAACACTTACGCACTATGGACTTCATGTACACAAAAAGCTCTTGTGTTTTGTAAGTATTTAAATTTCAAATGAATTTGAGTTTGATTCAGGAATCAATAAGCACATTTCTTGTCAATAAAATCTACATTTTTGGTTTAAATTAAAAATTGGGACTTAAGATATAAACATAAACAATATTCTCAAAGTTTGAAAACACTGTCCTTTTGTTTCTAACCTTGGTAACATGTGACCCTTAACTAATTTCTTACTAATTTCCTACTAAAGGCAGTCCCATCTTTCTCAAGACAATAGGAACTTTTGTGGTACATACATCATGCCTTTTATAACAGTGCGTCTGCCAAGCTAAGAAATATATGTTGCTTCATCAACTCCCTAGAAATTATAACAAACTTGGATTTTATTTAGTTTTTCTGAAGAAAAAGTGGTGATGATCAATATCCTTAATTCTGGAGAAACACTGCATAAAAAATACAACACAGTATCATTAGAAAGAGAAGCTGGGCTTATATAATCCTACCTATATTACAACTGCTTAGGAGACTAAGAAAGGGGACGGGAACTAGCCATGGAAAATGTCATAGCAGCAACATCTAACCCTGCATAAAAGGAATAGTCCAGCCATGTTAGGATTACTCTTTCTCAAACTTCCCAAGCAACAGAAATAATGCATACAAAATAGTATAATCACAATTTTGAATCTTTTCACTTTTATTCCTATGCATACATGTTTCTTTGCAGTTATGCATTATATATATTATATGTACCCAAACATACACATATATACACATGTACTTATCCTTTTTCTCACTAAACAAATCCAGCATCAAAGATAACAGTTATATTTGAACCTGGATGCTTATTTAATAAGATGATTAATGTAGCTCTGTGTCTGGGGGTTAGTGGAAACTGCATGGCCACTAAAATAACCAATAATCTAGAACACTTAGACATTTAAAAACAATTATTTGCATTTTTTACTTACTATAAAACTAGTAGCTAGAATACACAATGTCTCAACTCTGAAGACACAGATATGTTTTTAAAGTATCCTTACTATACAAGTCAGTGTGAGAAGAAAAAGAATAGGGAGGCGCTCCTTCACACAGGAGGAATGCGATCCTAACACAGACCGACCTATAGCACTACTTTGCAGAAAGAAAGGCTAGAGTAGCAACCAAATCCTGAGCAGGGACAGAAAACTTCTATTATAATGTTGTCTGGAATTGGAGATAATGTCAAGGATATAACAGTTTTTAGTCCAATGTTCTAATCAACTCACAGCACAGCATTTCATACTGTCCTGATGTCCCCTATAACTACAGAACACCTACTTGTCAAAGAAGCACTTGCCAAGTAAAAGCCCCATGTTTTGGTGCTGCAAGTGCCTCTGTTTCAGACTCTGTGTGGTCTCCAAGTAACATACACTGCCTTCCCTCAGGGTGTGCCTTCCAAGAATATGAAATAAGGATGCTTA